>JAMWFC010000112.1:0-73700 GCA_027475525.1 Macrolepiota albuminosa
TATACTAGGTACATACAATTTGCACTTTTTCTATTTGAGGTAGAGGCTGGCCTTATGTAGTCATTCAAACACGACTCATAGATGCTGCTTATGCTCCTCAATGGAATCTGAAAAGATGAATATATTGTCTAAATAGACATGCATAAACTTTTCAATTACGTCTTGGAAGATAGAGGTCATTAACCTCTGGAATGTTGCTAGTGCATTACAGTCACCAATTTGCATGATATTGCTTATAAATGCCTCATCAGGGATGAAAACAGTGTCTTTGGTATATCTTCTTCATGTATGCAAACCTGTTTGTATGCATCCATTAGGTCAATTTTTGACCTATATTTTGTTGTAGCAACATCTTTGCATCATGTATGCAAACCTGTTTGTATGCATCCATTAGGTCAATTTTTGACCTATATTTTGTTGTAGCAACATCTTTGCATATGACTTCTGATCTGGAAGAGGCATTATGTCCTTGACTGTATTATCATTGTGCTGTTGCACATTCAATGCAGTTTGTAACGTCCCATCCTTCTTGGGAATACAAAGTAAAGGTGCAGCTTGCACTGCTGGTCATGGTTTCCACCACTTCACATTTATGTATTTATTTGTCTTTTCACAAAGCTGATTCTGCAGTGCTCGTGGACAGCGAGGCAAGTGGTACTTGTATTGCTTATTATTGTCAATGAGGTTAATCTCATGATTAATCTCCCTCCATGGTGGAAGTTCTTCCTTTGTCTCATTGACAATATCAGCAAACTCATGTTGCCATTGCTGGTACAATCAAGGAATATCTTCCTCTGTAAGGCTCATAGCCTTACCTTTGCCTTTTGATATGTGTGCTACATGTGGCTGAACCTTTGATTCAAATTGCTCCTATAAGGCACATATGTGCTTTTCTGTGAGATCCTCTAAATTCAACCTTATGACTGGTTGCCTCCTTGCTACTCTTGTTGTATTTGATGACAATTGCACACTTTTTGCTTTCAGCAATACCCCATCAAATACAATATCTAATGTTTTGAAAATCTTGTCCTCTCATGTGTGACGGTATACTTCTTCCATCTGGGTTGACTGCACCCTTTCCATAGTATGTGTCACTATTGACACTACCAACTCATTCCACTCTTGTGGCATTCATAGATCATATGCCCATTGCAGTCCTAGCTGAGGCACTGGTCAATTCATTAGCAACCTTGTGCTTCCCACAGTTTCTATTGTACTAAATACCTCATCCTTGATGAGATCCTCTACCCTCACTCAAGAGCTAGTCGGCTGGCATTCCAGCAACTCCACCATGCATTTACCACACTCATTCTTATGCTGTATAGCCTGCTTAGGCTTTCCATTTGTACATCCAACCACATCTAGGTACTTCCCCTTCTTCAGAGTTCCTTGAATCTCTTCCTCAGACATTAGGATAGCTGGCAAGTTTGCTAGCAGGCTTTTTGGTAGGACTTGCTCATCTTCCACCTTCTGTACAGTTGCTCTCTTATGACCATTTAGTCAGTTGCGTTCATTGCACCGCTTTTCTATTGCATGGTAGTACCTCAAGCAACTGTCCATGTCACTTAACATGACTTTCTCCACCTTCATAGGCATATCATTCACAATGACCATGTCATTTACAAAATCTAAAAATACCTTGTTTTTATGCATAAACAATGTACCAATGATCATATCATAGCAATCAAAATTTGCTATGTCCACATACTCCTTGGTTGACATCCCTGACATCTTTATCCTTACTTCAGCGCCAAACTGCACCATGGCATGGCTTCTTACTGGAGCATCAATAGCTCTTTCAACTCATGAAAACGAATCACATTGACATGAGCAAACTGGGATGTAATATCTGTAGTGGTACTCTCTGAGTCTGACAGAGTCCAGGCCAGATGTCCATTGACATCAATGTAGGTGACCAAGTACTCCTTCTCCTTAGAAGTATAACATGGCCACTGCAACTTATTAGTTGCCTTCTGCAGGATAACACATCTCATTCAGATGTATTGATCTCCATGGCACTCAGTCAGTATGAACAGGTGCTCCTCCTCCTCATCATGAGTGTAGTAGTCGCTGTTGTACATGTCCACTGCGATGTATTTGTCATTATCAATCTGGATGCTTTCAGTGTCATCTACTTCAGATCCATCAGCCACATCTTGCATTTCTTCCTCAACCTCCTTGACAACCTCCTCATCCTTGTCATCACTGATGATGTCACTGGGCGCTGCAGCCATATGGGCTGCCCAGATGTGTGTCTTAGGAGGAGCAGGGCATTCCTTAGCAAAATGTCCAAGCCTCCCACAATTGTAGCATGCTGAGGGATCTTCTGCAGGCCTTCTTTGGACCACTCCAGAATCCACATTGGGTTTGCTAGCCATACATGCTGCAGGCACTACATCCTCTCTAACTGCTACCTGGTTTTGACCTGAAAAGGATTGACTATTTTTTGCTGGCAGGTATCCAGCAGGTTTTGGTTGAGGCCTTTAGCCTTCAGGGATTGTCTTGCAGACAACAAATTGCAGATTGTGATTGTTCTCCATCTCCAACTATTTAGCAAGGAAGGTTCCCACTTTCACTGCCTGACAGTTCACAGGCTCTTGACATGAACTATGCTGTTCATAATGATTTGCAGTCCATGTTGACTGCTTATAACAAATGGCATACACCAAGAACTCAGTCATGGTATTGACCTCCAAAGACAAATTGTCATTGCATATCAACACTCTTCTTATATCTGCAGGTATTCCATCCAGAAATGTCTCACAAATGGTGTATTTGTCTGAATAGACAGCCATATTCTGCGCATGATCTACCAGATCATCATAGAATGTCTGGATGCCAGTTTTGGTGTCATACACTGCTTTTCTAAAGGCATCCAAAGCTTCCTGCATAGTTGCAGCATTGACAAAACAATTATACAGTCCTATCAGGACCTCTTTAAATGTCCAATATGATTTATTGCGATTGATGTGAAGGACATGGCAGCGGAACCAATTCTGAGCCTCTCCTTTCATAAATTCATGTAACACAAATATTCTCTCTTGGTCTATGTCATCTCCATCAAAAATGCCCAGGGACTGCAAAACAGGTGTTTGTTGGCCAATTTTTTTGGCTGTTGCCACCATTACAACAATTATTATTGTCTTGATTGTTCTGTCTACAATCATGACCTCCACCGTTGTTATTGCAACAATTCTGTTCCCTCCTATTGTAGTGATCACTACTATCATCACTACCCTCCAGATCTCTGTCTGGTTCAGCAGTTTGAGCAGCAAATTGTCACCGCATATCATTGACAGGCGTTACACCTTCACGTCTTTCAAAGGCTATCCCCTGGTTGTCAATCAACAACTCATCATGATTGCACAAGTCCTGGTTGTGCATCCTCTGATAATTGATGCATTCATTCCAGTTGTCCACCAGGTAGATGCATCATACTATGTGTTGTGGTCGCATTTGCTCCTCAAGAATGTGGACTTTGTCCACCTCTTCTTTGATAGTGACTTGCTTTCAAAGTGTCTTAACCTCTTGCACAGCAAGTAGTGCTTCTGGCTCTGCTAGAATCGTCATCACAGTCTCTACTTCAGATAATGCCTGCTGAGGCACTCCACTGTTGTGTTGACAGTTTGCAGTGTTCTGATGCCTGACATAGTCTTGCTGAGACTCATTGGCCTGACAAGGTGCATTCAGCAATTCCATTGCATCTGCAATCAATGGCGCTCAGCGGTGCACACTCATTTTGCATTCTACTGAATTGGCTGGAGTGGCCATTGAGACTGCTGACTCTTGCACTGCTTTGCGCTTGAGGTATTCCACCACTTTAAGTTCAAAGATATGCACAAATAGTTCAATATATTCAGTCAAATCTGCATGAGGTACATTGTGGCTCTTAGCAGCCAATAACTGTAGATGCTTTACTACATAAAGCTGCAGATGCTTTTGTGTCAATTTCTTTGCAACCAATGGGTATCAGTCTAGTACCAGCTGTAACTGGATAAACAGGGTCAAATGCCATCTCTTACTTTCCTCATCATCTGAGGACTCCAGTTTGGACTCTAAGTCCAGAACTCTTCTGAGGCCTTCATGTCTCACCTGCAGCTGTTTGCCAACCCTTCCATGCAACTCCTGAGTTCTAGGTGCCAACAGTGCCTTTCCCAGCTGTACAACATTGTCATCCTCCCTACTGACCACTATAGTTGATCCTTGCTTCAGTCCATGTGTTGTCAACGATGACAGTCCTGATTCAGTAGCAGCATTCGCCACATACTTGAAATGCTGTTCAGTTGGTGCAGTTCAGAATGAGGTGCTATGCATGAAAGCGCTGCCTTGCACCATCTCTGAATACTGGGTAAGGTCTGGTTGACCTTTGGACTGAGCTGATGAGCTCCTGGGCAATATCAGGTACATCAGTGAGGGCATTTGGCTTGCTGGTAGCGACACTCCTGAGACCACAGATCTCTCTCCTGGATTACCACCAGGCTATACAATGAACATCATTCATGATACAAATAGCCCACCCTGTAAGAGCAACCTCTAGAGGCTGTGGCTCAGTCACACAGCTGGCAGAGGGAGATCCAAAGTGTATTAGAGTATGTACTGACAATATCATAATAACTACTCACCTGACAGAGGGAGATCCAAAGAGAACAAGTCTAGGGATTTCCTATGCTAGGTTGGATGCTTCTGGGGCTTCTAAAGCATGGAAAACAACTGTACAGTACAACAAAACCTTAAAAACTCAAAAATTGACTAACCAAACAACTGTGCAAACAAGGCAGGAAAACTCCGGACTTTAGAAGTC
The DNA here is from genome assembly GCA_027475525.1 of Macrolepiota albuminosa. Classification (NCBI taxonomy): domain Eukaryota; kingdom Fungi; phylum Basidiomycota; class Agaricomycetes; order Agaricales; family Agaricaceae; genus Macrolepiota; species Macrolepiota albuminosa. The sequence goes on from JAMWFC010000112.1 coordinate 4,802, forward strand.
AGAAAGGCAAACTCCAGCTTATATAAGCAGTCTGGAAGCGGTGCTACAAGGCAGGAAAACTCCGGACTTTAGAAGTCAGAAAGGCAAACTCCAGCTTATATAAGCAGTCTGGAAGCGGTGCTGAAGAGCCCACACTTGTCTGAATGGTAGCTAAAGAACCAGAGCACCTCAAGAGCTAAGAGTAGTACTAACAAATAGTATTGAAAGAATAGAAACAGTAAAATGAAATAATGTCAGAAGAAATGAGAGAATGAATGAAGGGAGAGTGAAGAGATAAGGAGTGAGAAAAGGAAGAAATGAGGAGTCTCCTGACAATTCTCAGAGTCGAAGGGTTTTAACTACCAGTGGATAGTAATTTGTAGAATGACCAGTATGATCCATCTCATTCCATTGAAGACAACCATGACAGCCTCAAACTTGTCTTGGATCTATCTCAAGAAGATAGTATGCCTTCATGGATTGCCCAGCTCAATCATAAGTGATTGAGATGCTAAGTTTACCTCTAAATGGTAGAAGGAAGTGCACAAGCTGCTTAGAGCAAAGTTGCTCATGTCAATGTTGTTTCATCTGCAAACAAATGGCCAGATGGAATGGGCAAATAGAAATATTGCACAGATACTGCAAGCCTTTGTATGTCCTGATCAGAAGGACTGGGTGGATAAATGTCCACTCATTGAATTTGCAATAAACACGAGCATATCCAAAACCACAGGATATTCATTCTTTGAACTCAATAATGGCTATATGCCATCCATGATTTGTAAACTTTGCACTGACAAAGTTTTTCATATTGGAGTTAAACAGTTTGTATGCAATGTACTAAGAAACTTAGCTGATGCTCATGATGTGATTATAGAATCATGTGTATAGCAAACAAAGCATGCAAATAATCACAGATGTGATGAAATGGACATTGAGAAAGGGAATCTAGTGTACCTTTTGACAAAGAACTTGCACTTGCTGAAAAGCAGAGCGAGTAAGCTATGTTCCAAGTAGATTGGACTGTATAGGGTCCTCAAGGCTGAGCTAAGCATGTCTAACTACGTGCTGGAACTACCCCATGTGCTGCAGGCACACAGGATAGTACTTAAGTTCCATGTGTTGCTGTTGCAACTATATTTAGCCAATAGTGATGTTCTATTTTCTAATCATGTGATCTTGGAGCCGTATAACTTTGGAACTGGTGATAACCAGGAATAGTTTGTAGATATTTGTAGTTGTTTACACCACTAGCAGAGTTAGAAGATTTTTTTTTTCTCTTTTCTCCTCCTAAGTCTCAATACACGTAGTTGACATGTCTTTGAGTAATGGCTTATTGGAGGCCTAGTAAAACTGATCAGAGCCTGCAAGGCTCTGATGGAGGGGGGAGACCTCCTAACATTCAAAGTTACCTGGATTGACCAGACTATCAGAGGCAGCCGCTGTATTCAGCAGGCAGCCAAATACCAGGCAGTGGGCATGGCCTACCCAGGTCATGAGGAGCTGCTACCATATCAGACACCCCTCCACTCACAAGAAATAGAGGTAGACAATGAGGGGTGCTATGAGCACCCAGAAGACAGCACATGCTATGAGCACTATTATCAGGTACTGCCACTATGTCTGCTGCCATTGATTTTGATGTATGCAGGTGCAGTGATGGGACCACCATCGGTACCATGGGCGCATAGGCCCATGGCCAAACCATATGTGGAACCTGTGCCATAAGCGCAGAAATCAGTAGTGCTGGACATACTCCTTTGCTGATTGGAAGCAGCAAGACAGCCAGTCCCTGCAACTGCATTCTTTCTGCAGGATGGTCTGGCTGTAGTGGTTATGGAGGAGCTGCTCAACCAGATTGAGCTCATAAAGAGGCAGTGCATATCAGCATGGGAACAGATTGACCATGCATCTAAGTGCAAAGTGTTAAACATTGAGAAACCAACTACTGAGGTCAAAAGAGCTAGATACCAGCCTGTTTGACTGGTTGAACCTGTCAGGTTCCGCTGAGTCGGGGGCTTTCCAGGAAAGCAATCGCCCTTACAATGCGGACTTGACCCACGAATACTCGGGTATCTGGAACTCCGGGGCTAGGACTCCGGGGTTCAAGACATGGACAGGGGAATCCCGGGAGAGGGGACTTAGTCCAGGGGTTTTGGGTGATGGGGAGCTGGGGAGTTCGGGTGGGGGTCGAGTCGTGAACCGGAGGTTCTAAGACGAGACCAAGTTAGTAAGTTAAAGTCGCGAAGTGCATACCAGTCTTAGAGCACGCAATTATTCAAGCGTGCCAGTCAAGCGTGCCAGTCAATGCGTACCAGTCAAATAGAGGGCACGCAACAATCCAAGAAATGCAATGTATGTAATATCAAGACTAGCAAATACAACAGGGAACTACGCTATAAGTACTACGGGACCGGGTCTCGGGGTTCCGGGGTGTCTGGGATGAGTTCCGGGAGTCATTGAGTAGCGGGCAGGGACTGTATACCTGGATCGCGCATATGGGGCGTGGAGGGAGTTGTGATGCGTGATGCGTGATGGCTGGGAACGAGTCGCGTGATCTGATCGTTGATCAGGACTGGTGGCGGCTAATGGCGGTCCTTGATGCGCGTGATGGCGGTGTCGGCGGTTGTGATGGCGGGGTGTGTCCTGTGGGGTCAGGGGGAGGGTCTCAGATGGTGTCCTGGGGGTGTCCCGGGGTGGGTCTGGAGGGAAGGGGTCGTGACATCACCCCCCCCTCAGCGCTGAGACCCTCCGAGGCGCGCGGAGCCGGTGGTCCGGACTGGGGTCCAATCGTGGGATCCAGCACCTGACCTGCCACGTATCAAAAAAAAATTTTACCAGCCAACTCAACCATGTCGCGTACGCCGACGCATTCCCCGATGCCTCCACCTACGGACAAAGTCGCACCCCTGATTGTGTGGGAGTCCTAGGATGCCCGATACCGGCGCCGCCTAGATCGGGAGCGCATAGCAGTGCTCGCCCAACAGCGTAAGTGTCCCCATGCCGGTCGCTTACCGCCACTGACCTTCCTTTTTCAGAACAACACAACATTCCTGCTCCGGAGGCAGGTCCTAGTCGGCTCCCAGCACCTGCCCCCGGTGCGGCCCCTGGCGGCTCCTCAGGGCCAGGTCTCAGTCATCCCGCGCCCAACTTTGCACGGATGACCATGCGCCCCCCCCGTTCCCCCCCGCGGCCTCGACTGCCCGCCCCACGGTTCCGCCGTTCTGGGATGGCAGCAGGGACGATCATGTTAGTCCCAGACAACCGGCGTGTCGCGTGGGCAGACGCGTCGCAGGAGGTATTTGAGGAGGCTTTGGAGAGGCCCCGGGGGTTGCCCACCCATAACTGGTGTGTGAGCAATGGGCCGGTAAGTGGGCTCTTACCTCAGGTTCCCTGGCTGACTTTGGTGTCGTAGTGTCTGCACTGTGCCCGCTGGCTGGTGACGTGCGTGTTTGAGGCCCCGGCTCCTTCATCCCGCCGGGACACGTCTGTGTGCAAGGCGTGCTGCCTCAACCACGAACGGTGTTCCGTGTCGGCGTTGTGGAGGGCACGCTGCGTCGCGTGGAAGCAGGGGTGGCTGCTGGGGGGGTCACCCAGAGGATGGGGGTCGAGGAGCGGGACTGGGTGGTGGAGCCGGCAGGGGAGATGGCAGAGTCGGTGGAGGATGTGTCCGCGGCGCCCGCGGAGGCGGCCAGTGGGGGGTCGAGGAGCCAGGGGGTCGTTCGGGTGGGGGGCCAGAGCCGGCCCGTGGTCCTGATCACGCGTCGGGCGACCCGGGCCGGGATCAGAAGTCACGAGGGTCGTGAGGGGCGTCCCGACAAGGGGAAGAGGCGGGCGTCGCCTAGCCCCTCCCCGGAGCCCTCCAAGAGGGCGCGTTTGCCCTCTGGGACCCCGCCCCCGGCTTCCCCCCTACGTTTCTCCCTGGCAGTGTTCTCGCCTCTGTTGGGGCGGCTCCTGGGGGCGGACGTGAGGGTCCTGCTGGGGCACCCGGGGGAGTCCGAGGGGACCGACGTGCAGAGGGAGTTGGAGGCGGGCCGGGAGGCGCTTCGGCAGCTGGAGGAGGCCCAGGTCGCTTGGGGGGAGGCAGAGGCAGAGCTGGAGGCGTTGCGGGCGAGGTTGGGGCAGGGAGTGGGGGTCCCGGAGAGGGCCCCCTCGGGACAGGAGGTGATGGAGGATTTGCGCCGCGATGTGGTGGTCGCGCGCATGGCATCCTTGAGTGAGTCCTTCATCGCCGAATTACTCCTTCTGCTAATGTCTCCAGGCTGGGCCCGGGAGCACCGTCTGCTCCTGGATGGGGCTGCCGCGGCGCTGGCCTCGCTACAGGAGGGGCAGCGCCTGGAGGTGACGACCCCCGGGGTGGAGCGTGGCCTCGATCTCCTGGGGCGGCTGGTAGCCGCACATCGGCGGAGGAACGTGCCCGCCCCAGGATCCTGGTTCGAGTGGGTCCTGGACGAGGGCGAGCAGCTCCCGTCGTGGGACCAATTGGCCGAGGAGGTGTGGCAGGAGCATGGCCCGGAGGGAGTGGGGGAGGATTTCCGGGGCTGGCCGAGGAGAGGGGAGGATGAGGGCGGTTCGGGGCCCCAACTCTAGGGGCAGATTCTTATTGTTTTTCCTTTTTTCGTCCATTGTGCCTCTTGTCTCGGTCGGGAACTGTAGATATTGTAGCTATAGTAAAATGTATATACCTGTCCCTTTGGAGCAAGTAAGAAGGGAGTCATGTAAGTAGTGAGGCAGAAAAGCTGGGAAAAGACCTTGCCCCGACTCCGGGGCGCTACTTATAAGAGAAGGGTATTAAAAAGGGGGTAAGTTCTAGAAAGGGAAAGTAGAAAGTATACATGGGAGTTGAATCCCTACTGAGCCCAGAGGCGGGGGTTACGCCCACTACTGCCGTCTGTGAGTCCTGCGCCCGGGAAGGTCGTTTCCCGGGTGCCGTTGTTGGAAGTCCCGGAGTTTGTCGAGGGCGCCTTCGAGGTTTCCGCGCGGTTCCCAGGTGTTGTCTTCCGGGCCGTATCCCTTCCACCGTACCAGGAAGTGGGGTCGTCCACGAATATTCCGGGAGTCAAGGATGTCTTCAACTTCGTAGTGGTACTCGTCCTCGACTTCGACCGGGGGAGGGGGCTAGCGTTGTTCGGGGAAAGGATCCAGGAGGTGTCGTTCCAGGAGGCAGACGTGGAATACCGGGTGCAGACCTTTTAGTCCCGGGGGAAGCTCGATCTTGTAGGCGTGGGATGAGACCTTCTTCAGTATTTTGAATGGGCCGAGGCGCTCGTGATCGAGTTTTGGGGAGGGCCACCAGGTGCGGAGGTGGCGTCGATCTAACCATACCTTTGTCCCGGGGTTCCAGTCGGGGGTGTCTTCCTGCTTCCGGTCAGCGTGTTTTGCATAGGCCTGGTTCGCGGTGTCGATTTCTTCCCGGAGGAACTTGTGAAGGGACTGGAGATCCCGGGCGACCTCGTGGGCGGCGTGCAACGGGATGTCCCAGAGCGAGAGTGTCAGTCGAGGGTGGTATCCCTTGTTGGCGAAAAAGGGCGATACCCCGGTGGCGGAGTGCGGCGTGTTGTTGTAAGTGAATTTGGCCAGGAGGAGCTCGGCGTGCCAGTCGTCCTGCAAGTAGTTGACGTACAGTCGGAGGTACTGCTCAAGAGACTGGTTGACCCTTTCGGTTTGGCCGTCGGTTTCGGGGTGGTAGGCGGTAGAGAGGTTAGTCTTTACTTCAAGTGCCTTACACAGGGAAGTCCAAAACTTGGATACGAAGAGGGGGCCACGGTCGGAGACGATGTCGTCCGGGAGTCCATGTTTGGCGAAGACGTGCTCGAGGAACAGCCGGGCGAAGTCCGGGGCGGTGTCCGTGGTGTGGCAGGGTAGGAAGATGCCCTGTTTGGTTAGCCTGCACACAACGACAAGAATGGCATCGAACCCTTCAGATTCCGGGAGTTCAACGATGTGGTCCAGAGATATGGAGGACCAGGGGCGTCGTCCGACTGGCAGGGGTTTCAGGAGTCCGTATGGTCGGTGTCGGGGGACCTTGGCCCGGAGGCAGGGTTCACATGATCGAATGTAGTGGGTCACGTCCTTCTTCAACCCTGGCCAAAAGTAAGTCTGGGAGATCGGAGGCAGGGTTCACATGATCGAATGTAGTGGGTCACGTCCTTCTTCAACCCTGGCCAAAAGTAAGTCTGGGAGATCAGCTGGAGAGTCTTACGTATTTCAGGGTGTCTCTGGAGCTTGTGATCGTGGTGTTGACGGAGGACGTCGTAGCGGAGCCGGGCGTGATCCGGGACGTAGATGCGGCCGTCCCAGAGGAGGAGTTTTTTGTCGGGGGACAAGGAGAAGGCGGGGTCCTGGTCGGTTCCGTCGGGGGGGCTGCAGGGGTCATGGTCGGTGAAGTACTTGTCTCGGGGGGCGCGGCGGATCTGGCTCAGGGTCCCTTCATTGTTTAAGATCAGTACGGCATTCAAATGTTCGGGAGGGATCACCACGCAATGATTGAACGCATTGCGTTCTGCCTCGAACGACTTCTTGGGATAGACGTCCGGACGACGGGTGAGGGCATCGGGTTTAGCTCCGAGTCGTCCCGGGCGGTACTGGATCGTGAAGTCGTATTCCGAGAGGACCTCGGACCATCGGGCCTGCCGTCGACTAAGCTGTTTGGTCGTGGTGAAGTACTGCAGGTTGTTGTGATCCGAGTAGACCTGAATCCGGTGCCGGGCTCTCTCGAGGTAGGCTCGCCATTGCTTGAAGGCTTCAACGATGGCGAGGAGCTCCTTGTTGTAGATGTCGTAGTTAAGCTCAGCGTCGATCATGGACCGGGTGTAGAAGGCAACTGGCCGGGGCTCCCCTCTGTCAGGTTCCATCTGCGAGAGGATCCTGCGTCGATCATGGACCGGGTGTAGAAGGCAACTGGCCGGGGCTCCCCTCTGTCAGGTTCCATCTGCGAGAGGATCCTGGCGATGGCATAGTCGGAGGCGTCGCATTCCAGGATAATCGGGAGGGTCGGGTCGTAGTGCCGGAGTACGGGGGCGGTCGTGAAAGCCTCCTTGAGCAGGTTAAAGACACTCTGGCACTTACTGTCCCAGTTCCAGGTGACGTCCTTGCGCGTGAGCCGGTTGAGGGGTTTCGCAGGTTAAAGACACTCTGGCACTTACTGTCCCAGTTCCAGGTGACGTCCTTGCGCGTGAGCCGGTTGAGGGGTTTTGTGATACCGGAGTAGTTATCTATGAACCTCCGGTAGAAGTTAGCGAAACCCAAGAAAGATTGTACTTCCTTGACATTCCGGGGCTGCGGCCAGTTGACGATGGCCTCGACCTTGTGGGGGTCCATGCAAACGCCGTTCGGGGATACGATAATGCCAGGATACTCAACCTCTTCCGTATGGAATAAACACTTCTCGGGCTTGGCGTGGAGGTTGTGCTCCCGGAGGTGTTCGAGGACTTGCCGAACATGCTTCTGGTGATCCTCCGGTGAGTCGGAATAAATGAGGATGTCGTCCAGGTAGACGATCACGAAGACGTTGCTCATGTCGTGGAAGATGTCGTTCATGAAGTATTGGAACGTGGCGGGGGAGTTAGTCATTCCGAAAGGCATCACAAGGTACTCAAACAGACCATACCGTGTGCGGAACGCGGTTTTCCACTCGTGTCCCGGGGCGATGCGGACATTGTTGTAACCGGAGCGGAGGTTGATCTTCGTGTAAACCTTGGCACTGCGGAGTCAATCGACCAGATTGCCAATGAGCGGGAGCGGGTAGCGGTTCTTCTTGGTGATCTTATTGAGTCCCCGGTAGTCGACACAGAGTCGGAGCGAGCCGTCCTTCTTCTTGGCGAATAGAACCGGGGCTCCGGCGGCGGAGGCGGAGGGTCGGATGAATCCCTTACCGAGCATTTCGTCGAGGTAGTCCTTGAGAGCCCGGAGTTCGACCTCCGACATGTTGTAGACCTTGCCGAAAGGGGGGGTGGCTCCTTCCTCGAGGTTGATGGTGTGATCATAGGGGCGGTGAGGGGGGATCTCCTTGGCGTCTCCTTCGGAGAATACATCAGTGAACTCGTGATACTCTGGGGGAACTACTTCTCGGAGGATTTGCTCCTCGGTTTTCTTTTCTGGGGGAATAGCGTCCCCTCGTAGATGTTCTTCCGGGAAAGAAGGCGAGGTGTGCAGCTGAAACGTGGGAGTTCCACCCCTCATGAGGCGGGCGAAGGGGGCAGCCCCGATGATCCTAATGTCGAGTGCACTCGGATCGATCGGGGTCGTGGAAGCATCGGCCAGAGCGGGTGTGACGCGTGTCTGAGACCGGCAGGGGTAGTTCGGCCCTTTGTACTTGTTCCGAGGAATGTTTGGGGGTCGATCGGGGGCCTTGCGGTCTCGGACGGGCGTGGGGGGCCCGGCAGTCGTCCCGGGGGTGTCAGGCGTTGGGTCGTTTCCTAGGGCCTGGAGGTGCACGGTGGTCGGGGGGTGGTCTTCAGGTCCCGGGAAGGTCATGGTGAGCGTCCTCCAATCAATGTCGGGGTTTGTGTCACGCAGCCAGGGTAGTCCCAGCACCATCGGGGTCGATTCGTGAAGTTGCGTGACCAGGAAGTCAGAGGTGAACTTGTAGTCGTTGTCCAGGGTTACGCGTCCTGAGTGAGACCTCTGGATGGGGCCGGAAGAGGAGGGGGTGCCGTCGAGGCGTTGCAGGCGGAGGGGCTGGTCAAGGGAGTCGTGGGGGAGGTCAAGAGCGTCGCTGATGAAAACTCCAGTGGCTCCGCTGTCGATGAGGGCCAATACTGGTCCTGGGATGCCGTCCAGCCTGGCATTGATGACGAAGAATTGGGATGACCGGGACTGGAGTCTGGGGGGTGAGGGGGGCCCGTCCTTCGGGGTAGGGTCCGGAGAGCGGGGGATGTCGAAGGGGAGTTGCTGGTTGTTGGGTGTCGGGTCCCGGGTCAGGCGGAGGGTGAGATGTCGCCAATCGATGCAGGGATTGGTGTCTTGGAGCCACGGGAGCCCTAGGACCAGGGGTGCGGAAGGGTGGAGTTTGGTTATCAGCATCCGGAGGGTGTGAGTCTGTCCGTTGGCGAAAGTAACGGGCATACGCACGAAATGAGTGATGTCCCCTGCCATAGAGGCGTCTCCGTCAAAGAGGCAGAGCCGTACCGGGACCGGGAGTTGCTGAGCGAGTTCTGGGGCGAGGGTGGACCATGCTTTGTCGATGAAGTTGTCGGTGGCGCCACTGTCAACGAGGGTGTTGAGGGGGGTTCCGGAGGGGGTGAGGCGGGTTTTGAGGAGGAGGAAGTGCGAGGAGTGGGAGGGTAGGTAGGCCGTGAGGGTGTCCTGTATGAGTGTCGTAGAGCGAAGGTGTGAGACCGGGGCGGAGAAGACGTCGGGGTCGATTCCGCGATTTAGGGCGTCTTCCGGGTCTAAATCGCCGGGTCGTTTTCCGAATACTCGTAGGTGGCGTCCTCCCCTTCGAAGGTCCAGGTGGCACGTCCCATGACCTGTCATTTGGGGCACTCGGAGATGAAATGGTCTTTCTCACCACAGAGTATGCAGACACCCTCCCTTCTCCGTCGTTCCTGCACATCCGTCGGGACTTCAATCCAGGGCCGTCCCTTCTTTTGAAGCCGGTTGGCCCGGAGGGCCTCCTTGTCCCGTTCGTCGTCAAAGTCGAAGTCTTCGGGGTCTTCCGGGGGTTCCTCGGGGCTTGGCACGTCGCCCGGGTCGTGGGCGGCCACGGCGGCGTTGAGTTGGGCCTGGGGGCGGACGCCGCTGCTGGGGTTAGCATTGGGCAGGCCGCAACTCACCGGGGGTTGGCCGCCAGGAAACGCGGGGGGACCGGGGTTCTGACTTTGGAAGTTGGGGGTTTTGCCGGAGGGCCAAGGGAGTCGGGAGTTTGAGTACTCGCTGCGGTCTTCCCAGTAGCGTTGGTTGATCTGCATGACGAGGGCCTTGTATCCATCGTAGGAAGGTTGTTTCGGGGCGAGTCAGAGAACGTCCTTGATACGTTGCAGCAGGGCACGGCGGAGGGCATACCGGAGGGCGCTGTAGTTCCAGCCTGTCTCGTAAGCTTTCTTCTCAAAACGTACGATGAAGGTGGTGAAACGTTCTTCCGAGCGCATCCGGAGGTTGAAGAGGTTGTCCTCGGCCTCGGCCACGGTGTCGTAGATTCCGAACTTCCCGGAGAACTCGTTGACGAAGGCTTGCCAGCGAGCGAGTGCCGGGTTGTTGGGGTCAAACTGGATGAGGGCCGTGTAGTGATCGAAGGCGATCCTCTGGAGGTACGATGCGGCAAAGGCCACCCGGGAGCTGTCAACCTGAAACGTGAGCGGCTTTGCCTGAAATGTATTGAGACACTGAGTGAGGAAGGTACGCCATTTTTGGGGGTCCCAGCCCGTGAAAGCGTCGGGCTTTTGAATGTCCAGTTGAGACACTGAGTGAGGAAGGTACGCCATTTTTGGGGGTCCCAGCCCGTGAAAGCGTCGGGCTTTTGAATGTCCAGTTGTCCTTCGTGGGCGAGGGCGTCGCGAGCGTCGTCTGGTCCGGCAGCATTGCGGGGAGGGGGGCCAGCATTGTAATAGTAGTAGTAGTGATTACCCCCCCCTCCTTGAGGAGGGAAAGCACCAAGGGCGGGACCCCACCTGCCTGGAGGGCCTCCTCCAGGTGGCTCACCTGGGGGTCCATGCCTGGGGGGTCCATTATCTCAGGGGGGTTCATTCCTGCTGGGGGGAGGCCAAGGTCTCCACGCAGGGGGTGGCAGAGGTGGGGGCCCTGGGGGTCGTCCTCGAGGTTCGGCTGGGGGTGGCGGAGGCGGTCGGGGAGGGTTCGGCGGTGTCAGGTCAGGTGGAGGGGGGTCGGGTGTTGGGTCGGGTGCCGGGTTGCGTGGGGGACATTCAACCCGGGAGGGTCGTGCTTGCATCGGGGGTCGCGGGGGGTTTCGTAGGTCGAAGTGGGGTGGCGGATCGCGGCAGAAGTTGCGTTCCGGAGGGACCGGGGCTGACATAGGGGGTGGTACCAGGACGGGCACGGGCGCGGGGCGTGGTTCGTTGTTGCCATGCGTGAGCTCGTCGATGTAGCACAGTGTGTCGTCTGTGCTAGGGGTGTCCACGCAGGGTCTACCGGGGTTCGCCGGGGCCGGAGGTTGGGCGTTGTCTGTTTGCGGGAGGGGTTCCAGGGGTCTTTGGGGCTGTCCCCAGGTCTCGAAGGTACTAGGAACGGAGTTAGCCCTGCGGCGAGTTGACAAGCCTACCGTGCGGGCAGCGGGTTGATCGAAGAGGCCTCCAGTCAGGTTGAGGGACCGCAGTATGGCTGAGGCATTTTGTCGCTCTTTCCGTTGTCGTTGTTCCAGAGTGGGGTCTGCGGGGGCTGTCGGGGCTGCCGGGGCCGGCTCTGGGGATTCCCGTCGAACGTGGATCGAGCGACCTGGGTCCGCAGGGTCGTTGAGGGGTCGAGGGGAGGGGGACGTGTGGACTTCATCGAGCAGCTGTTGCAATTCTTCTCAGAGGATTGTATTGCGCCTATACTTTACCATAGTTTGCTCCGGGAGTTCTCCTCACGTGAGGCGATCCCCGAATTTGAGAGGATTGTATTGCGCCTATACTTTACCATAGTTTGCTCCGGGAGTTCTCCTCACGTGAGGCGGTCCCTGAATTCGACCAAGCAATGAGCCCATTCCTCCGGAGTGCCTTCAAAGTCGTCGTGCCCGAATTCTGTGAGCAGTGCCCTTGTCCGTTGAGCAAAGTCCTCCGGCGTAATCCTGAGTGATCGGAGTACTTCGTCCCATTGCCGTTCATACTCCTCGAGGTGTTGTCGTCCCACTGGCGAGGGAGGGGTTCGAGCGGGTGGAGCGGCGGCCGGGTAGTGACGAGGGGGGTAGTCGGGGTAGGGGGGTCCTCGGGATTCTCGAGGTTGGGGAACGGGGTGCTGGTAGCTGTAGTAGGGGGTGGGTGCAAAGGGGCCCTCGCTGGGGGGGATTGGGCGAGGTCCACTGGGTACTGGTGGGGTCTCCGGCAGGCCCCCGGGGATGCTCCGGTATGAGGGGACCTCCACGGGTCGTGCCATGGCTAAGTTGGGCGGAGGGGCCCAGCTGGCTGAGGGCCCCAGATCATAGAGGGATGGGTCGGGGGCCCAGTGGCGGTGGAGGTACGGAGGTTCGTACGGGAGGGGTGGATAGACGGGGCGGGGGGTCTGCGTGGAGTAATGCTCGGGTACCGGGCGCCCGTAGGGGTCGGTCTAGTAGCCCGTGGGGTAGTAGGTGTGAGTATACGTAGCCATCAAGAACGGTGTAAGGAGGGAGTCTTGATATTATGTTAGGTTCCGCTGAGTCGGGGGCTTTCCAGGAAAGCAATCGCCCTTACAATGCGGACTTGACCCACAAATACTCGGGTATCTGGAACTCGGGGCTAGGACTCTGGGGTTCAAGACATGGACAGAGGAATCCTGGGAGAGGGGACTTAGTCCAGGGGTTTTGGGTGATGGGGAGCTGGGGAGTTCCTAAGACGAGACCAAGTTAGTAAGTTAAAGTCGCAAAGTGCTTACCAGTCTTAGAGCACGCGATTATTCAAGCGTGCCAGTCAAGCGTGCCAGTCAATGTGTACCAGTCAAATAGAGGGCACGCAACAATCCAAGAAATGCAATGTATGTAATATCAAGACTAGCGAATACAACAGGGAACTACGCTATAAGTACTACGGGACCGGGTCTCGGGGTTCTGGGGTATCTGGGATGGGTTCTGGGAGTCATTGAGTAGCGGGCAGGGACTGTATACCTGGATCGCGCGTGTGGGGCGCGGAGGGAGTTGTGATGCGTGATGCGTGATGGCTGGGAACGAGTCGCGTGATCCGATTGTTGATCGGGACTGGTGACGGCTGATGGTGGTCCTTGATGCGCGTGATGGCAGTGTTGGCGGTCGTGATGGCGGGGTGTGTCCTGTGTGGTCGGGGGGAGGGTCCCGGATGGTGTTCTGGGGTGGGTCCAGAAGGAAGGGGTCGTGACAGAACCTCCACAGGCTAGGATGCCACTGACAGCATGACCAGCACATCCTGAGCAGCCTGCTCAGCCCATCACTTTGTAATTGTGGCTACCTGCCCCAGCCCCTCAGGCCTTGTCAGAACCACTGTCTGCAGTCAGTGAGGCTTTGGCTGGACTGTCTCTGGATCAGTAGGAAACTGCACTGCCTCAGGCCCCACCTATAGGGTCCAAATCTGTTACTGTAGCATTATGGGCACCTATTCATAACATTCCTTGCACTGAGCCTGAAAGGAGAACTCTGGCGCAAAATGCACCTGCCCCTCCAGTGGCTCAGCCACCATTTGCAGTGTCTGCCCTGGCCAAGCCAGGGCCATCTTGTCAACATTGCAGTTGCAAGCTGCCTCTTGATGCCTCCAAATTGGAGGTAATAGCTTTCCCTGTGGGCATTCTGGCATAAGCTAGAGAAGTGTTGATGTTATTCCTGCTGCCTATAACCATGCTGGCACTGCAGACACACAATACCATGGTCATTTTGATCTCTGACCCCCACTCTTCAGAGCAGTATGATGGTCTGATGGCAACCTCAAAAAATGAGCCCGTGTCTGGTAAAGGCAAAGCTCCAATAGTATCCTTGTCCAATGAGAGCAACTATGGAGAGTCAAGCTCAGAGCACAAGGAGAAGGGAGAGGAAGGAGAATCAGCAGCAGACCAATTCCAACAAGTATCATGCAATAAGCGCATGGTAAAGAAAAAGGCAAATCGTACCAAAGAGTTGTAAGCCCTTAAATATAGGGCCAAGGATGAGTTTTCAGGAAAGATCCCCAATGGATTGGGGGTGAAAGTATGGGGGCCACTTGACATCAAGCAAATGAATTTGTGCTTTAGAGGAGCACTCAGACACTGCACATATTATTTGTATTATTCAAATACAGTGCTGATGGGGGCCAATGCCAATTAGGCAGCAGCCTATGAGTTTGCCTCTAGGCACTGTGCTGGCATACCTGCCATTATTGTTTATAAGTTTGCTCCTTGTGGGCTTTCCCACACTCCATTAGAGCTTGACTGGCTCTACAAATACTACTCAAACCCTCATGCCCCCCAATGCAACTGAATTATTGCATATTTGCTGATTACAGAGCTCCAGATGTTTGCACAGTAAACAGAGAAGGCTCTACACAACTGAACAATGCAGATCCTTGTGAGGAATCTCTGTTATCAGGATCTTGTCAGCCTGATGCAAGGGGCTGATGACCTTGTGCTTGTAGAGCACTGACACATTCTAGGGCACTTTCTGCACACAAAAGAGGATGGCACTACCATGCTGCACATAATGTGTGCACAAGATCCAGCCACTCCATTTGACCTTGACCAGCTCACCCAATACATACTGGTTTTTGGCCACCCCAGACTGAAGAACACTTATCAAGGCATTGCAGTAGATTTGGCCTACTGCATGCACTGGCAAATCCTTTTTGGATTTGCATTGTGTTGAGCTCTGTGCACTAACAGCACAGCCAAGCCTGTAATGGTGCAGTGCATGACTCTTGTCATGGCCCACCCAGGGTTGTACCATGAGGCTATTGCCTCCTATAATGCCATGTTTCCCAAGCAGCCCTTCGAGCCTCAGAGCAGGCCCCAGCTTGAACTCCATCAAGTTCATGTGTCTGACAACTTTGCACAGAACTTTTCTGATGACAATGTATTATGTGTCTTGTTACACAACCAGATACCACCTGCCTGAGTGGATCACGCATACACCTATAGAGTGATCTTCTTGGAACAGCAGTTTCATGCCCTTACAATGTCTATGGACATCTTCTGACAAATCAACAATAAGTGCATGGAGTGCTTGAGCAGATATGGTACCCCTCCCACAATCCCACAATGGGATGGTTGGCAGAAGATGACCAAAGACAACCATCATCATCTTATGTTCAAGCATGACAAGAAAAGTTGTCTCCCCAAAAACTCTAAGGCCAACAGCCTCTATTATCTTATTGGCATGGACCCAAATCAGGTCAATCTCCTAAAATGCATGTCAGCACATAGTATGCTACTCACTATTACCTCAGCAATTAATGTTGCACTAACTGAGCCTATGGTGGTAGATTTGCCTGCAGTTGAGGGGTCAACCACCCCACCAAGAACAGAATTGGTGCCTCCCCCTCTTGTGATTAATGTTGCACTGGAGGAGAAGTCAATAGTGATGGAGATGGGCATGGTCACAGGGTCCTCATTGGATGGGTCATAGACTCATATATTTGTTAGGTAACTTTGAATATGCACTCAACATTTTCAAGCTGACATGTACTCCAGTGTAGTATGTACATACAGTGGACATTTGTCATTTTTTGTTTTATCATTTCTTCAATTCTATCTTGATTCCTTGCTGTTGAGCTGGTATGTGCAGTCATGCACTAAGATGCTCTAAGACACAGCACAACACCTTGTGCTCAACTCTGCTGACTATGACAGTATTACTAACTCCCAACAGCTATGCCATACGCATTACTACTCAACACTATGCACTTTCATACATTTTCCTAGATTCACCTCTCACTTAAGACTGAGTACTTGGTCTTATTGGGGGGTATGTAATGGATTGTCATGTGTCAAGGATGCTATTAGCACAACTTACAGTATTACATAAGACAACATCTTGTATTCACTCTAGTACTAGTCAAATCCAATACTGCGGTCTAATTTAGCACTGTGTGATCCACACAAGACAGTTCTAGCCCATAACCAACAGTTACACTATATGTTATATTTCAGATATTCTTACTTGTAACTTGCAATTTAAATTGTGTGACCGTATATTATATTTTGGCTCAACAAAAGGTGAATATACATATATAGAGTATGACATCACATATTGCTTGCTAGGACAGACTAATGCATCAAGGCTCAATGTGTATGTCAACCCTCCATGTTGGCAATGGGATCATTGCCCATTTCTTCCATTTCTTCCTCGCACCAATGTTGATCATCATGGTTGTTGGTGGTTCCAGCAGAGATCATGGCAATACATGAGGGACTAGCAACATTTTCAAAACCAGGATAGGGCATGGCATACTGTTGCTTGGAAGAGGGAGGTTAAACACTAAGGGGAACTTGGCCAGGTTGTAGATAGCATCTGGAAAACTGAGGCAGATGCCCAACAGGAGGAGAATATGGATGTGAGAGATTGTAGGGGAGAACATATGGCATGCCATATTGTATGTATTGAGGTTGAATATGATAAGGAGGATAGCCATCAACACTAGGGCCATACTGCTCATTAGAGTTCAGAAGGAGGTAAAGAACAGGCTCTGGCAATCTCCTATACATTTCCTCCTCAAGCTCATCTTTTTGCTGAGGTAAAGGAGGTGCTGTTTCAGGACAACAATTGACCTATGAGCATGGTTTCTTGACTGGAGGCTCCACAGAAGTATGGGGTCCACTTGAGTTTCCTGTAGATTGAGGACTAGCATAGTTGTTCCTGGATGGAACCTGGTTGTTAGCATTTGTGATAGGAACAGTATGTCAGTTCAATCCAGGGGGTGGTCCAAAGCTGTCAACAATTTCCTGACCTTGTCAAAGTTGCATGTTGGCATTGGAGTTATTGGAGGCAGGATGGTGGGGAGGAGCAAGAGTGGTCTTGCAAATAGAAGCTGCTGCCTCTAGTATTGATGCCATTGCTGTGGCTGATGTTAGTTGTGCTGTCACCATTGCTGCTGCTACTGTTGTAGCTTGTATTAATGTTGCTTCCACCATCATTTGTGCTACTCCTGCTATGACATTAGTTACAGGTGTTGCTGCCAATGTAGTTGCTGGTGCTAGTGGTGCATAGCTGGAGATAGATGGAATAGAATTTGATTTGGTAGTGCCTAAGAGCCATGGACATGGGTGCATAGTTGGAGGAGGTACAGCAGTAATGGTAGGTGCAGATAGAGAGGAAGTCTGTACAGGTGCATTCAAGGTTTGCAAAGGCACAAGAGCAGGAGAGGTCTCTACAGAACTCAACAAAAGTGGAGATGAAAGTGGAAATTCTACAGGTATGGCTGAGCTCAGGGCAGAAGTTGGAGCAGGGGTCTTGGTGCCTTGAGATGGTGTGACATGGCTGGTAAATTTTTAAGAGGTTATGTAACCAACATGCAGAGTTGCAACCCCTTTCTCTGTATGTTTTGACCTTGGTTTTCCCTTCATATTTGCATGCTGTGTCTTGACAAAGGAGCATAGCCCACTCTCAGAACTCTCAAATTTGTCTCCATTGCCATCCTGTATGTAGTTGTTGCTTGAAATATCTACAATAGTGGAGATCTTTCAATGTTTTTTAAAGTCAATAGGTGGCTTGTTGTTGTTGTCATCTTTATCATCAGAGGTAGTGAGGACATCAACTAGTTTCCTTGTCAAAGACTTGCATGTCACTTTCAATGGGGAGAAACACTTGACCTGATAGAAATGATCTCCACATTTTTTGACTCTTTTAGCATAGATTTTGTGTATTTAATGTGAGTCAGGGCAGCACTAGACTAGATAGCTAGTTGCAGTAGAACTTCAACCTTTTTGCTGTAGTAAAACTTTCTGCCTTTGATGTGATGAGGATCATTAGATGTAGGATCAGCAGTGGTAATAACAGGAACAGTGTTGTTTATAATGACACTTCGAGAGACCTTTTTGAACTAGATCTGTCTCTGTTGCAGTGCCATGAGAAGAATTTGTCTATTTTTGTGCCCAAGATCCTTGATTCCTTGGCTACTATCTCCAGACTTGTCACCTTTAGTAGTCTTGACAGGGAAGGGACAGGCTGCTGGCCATCCTTGTATGACATAGGATATATTATGGAGTTGTTTGGACATTGTTGTCCAAGACATGTATTTATTTTTATAGAGACAACTAGCTGCATCATCTGCATTTTCTATTTGATATAAATGAGATATACTGTTTGAGCAAATAATGTATAAAGAGATGTATTGAATTGTGTCAAGAGCAAGGTTTTGCAAGCATCAATGGAATTGCCATCAATACAAGACATTGCTTCTTCCACCTTAGGATCTACTGAGGCTTTTGTGATGTTAAGCTTGAGGTCTGGATTACTGGCTAATGCAGCTTTTGAAGCCATGAGAGCATCCTTGATATCCTTTATCAGCTTGTCAGCATCAAAGCTTTCAGTAAGCTGCTGAGCAATATAGTCACTGAAGAACTTTAATAAGTGTCTAGATTAACAAGATGCAAAAATAACTTACTATGCTTCCCACTTTGCTAAGGCAATAAGTGAATTATTATCAAGCTTGAGGCAAGTTTCCAAAAGCATTGTGAATGACTAAGTTCTTTGTACATGTAGAAGAATTCAATGAATATACATTTTCCAGTTCAGGTGTTGTCATAATGATGGCAAGACTTGCATCTTCATTTACATACTCACCAATAATGATTGACAGAGTTTGAAAGTGCTGAGCAACTCCATCTTGATTCTAATACCAATACAGTTACTAGCAAAGACTGATGTAGAATAATTAATCTCACCAATTTTTTGACCTTCTCACAATGTTTCTCAAATGATCATGCATGCTGCTGCATGTTCTCCTTTTCTTTAGAAATGTGCTTGAGTTGCAGAGCAGTTTGCATAATCATATTGGCATGAGCACCATATTCCTTCATAAAGCTTGGAAAGTCAGCAGCTATATGTAATTAGAATTAGCAAAGCACAAGAGAAGAAGTAACCATAATATATCAGTACCTATCTCCAGCTTGCATCAATCAAGCTTGTCCTCACTGTAGATACTAAAATAACCTCAAGAAAATGATTCATGCCTGATAATTCTGTCATTTGATTTCCAGATTTTTTTGAGTACATCAGGAGGTCGTTCTAACTTCAATGCAGTGTCTGCAAATAGTTTTTTGACATTGTGAAAAAAAGTAAGAATTTTTTGATTGGTGAATATTGAATGGTGGTGAGTTGGTGTTGAGGTTGCAGTTCTAGTTGGCATCACAGTTTTCATCAAAAGATTGGATGGCTCTAAATTGTCCTCATTCAAGGGTAGAGTATGTGGTGCTAGCTCCAAAGCATCAGAAAGCAGAGTACTTGGTGCAGCAGGGCAAGGTCCAGAAGGCTTAGGAGGCAAGACAATTTCTTAACAGTAGTGGATGCTGCAGCAGTTTCTGAGATAGGTGAAGAATAATCATGGGCAAGTTGGGAGATTATATTAGGATTCAAATCCTGAAGACCCTCCAAGTCATTGATTATGGCTTTTTGAGGAGTAGGAGAGGCCAGAATAGTATTTTGGCAATGCTGTGCTGCATGATTCAATTCATGACAGTCTGGACCTTTGGGCATCAAAGATATAGTACAGCACAAGGAATATTGATGTACATCAATTTCACTACCACCTCCAATTTGTTTCTTTGCCATTGCAAATGTAGAATCTTGACTAGATAAGACAGTGAAAGGTCCTTAGTAGTCTGCAAATGGTAAATGGCCATTGTCTATTTTGATATCACCAGCACTGCCTTTATGCTCAGCATTGTCAAAAACCATTGTATAGTCAGAAATGGCTTCAGCATCTCTATCATGTGTAGAGTCAGAAGTTTTTAAGAGTTGCATCTTGAGAGCTATAAGCACCAAAGATTTTTTAATGGAAATACAACTTACAGTTTCAATAATTTCAGTCACTGGAGCACCAGAGCAAAAGGTTGAAAGGTGGAGAAGAAACAACCACTGCGTAACTCAGTTGTTATTGATAAGAAAAGTTCATGTTGCCAAGTTCATAAATTAAAGTGTACACATCTTCAAGTAGAAGCATCATACTGACAGTTGTCTATATTGCTGTACAATAAGTATAATGATAACCACACAGAAAGCCTTCTAATGCCTTGAATCTGTCAAGAAACAGTGCATTTGATGCTTGCACTTGCATGCCTGGAGCTCTAGTAATGTTATAGAATACGGAAACCAAGATCTCAATAATATGACTGTACTAGGTTGATACATGTATGATTTCTATGTAAAGTGAGTTATGGAAACCTGATTTTGCACAGTAACAAAGACCTCAAGCTGTGCCAAGCTGATTGTGAGGTGCGCCTTGATCCTTTGCAGAAGATTGGACACTATAGCTGCCTCAGTTGCAAAGCTAACCTTGAGCATCTCCAAAATGTCATTAGAGCATGTGAAACCTAAATCAAAATAATAAAATACTTGCTGTACCAGAGAATCTGGGCATCCTTGAGCCTTGAATCTCATTGTAAACAAGAACACTTTGTTACAATCTATCATCAAGTAATAACATGCATGATCAATATTCTATGTAGACATTAACATATGGACAGGAAGGGCAGCAAAATTTTTTTAACAAAGATAAACAAACTAAACCTATTTCTTGCTCCTGGATATCTGTAACACAATAGCCTGCAAGCACCATAGCAATATTTGCAAGCACCCAGACACCACAATTGAAGCTGTTAGTTTGAAATGAGCATGTAGCATTGGGGCAAGCAATTCATCCAGAAGTAATTATAGCTGATGCCCATGTTGCTTGGCTAAAATAGCAAGCTGAGCTACAAATGACATGATTACCTATAGAAGCAATGATCAGTCAAGTGTTGCAACTAGTAATGCAGAAAGAAATAAACTTAACCTAGACCTCTTCTGATCATGTGAGTTGTGCAGAAAAGCTATCAAAAAGCTGGATTTCTCCTTTGGAAGAGAGTATGGTACACATGACTCAGTGTTCACTCTGTGGCCAGTAAATGGGCAAAATCCAAACATTTTAATTCTAGTACTCTGTAGACTTTGTCCTTTGCCAAATTTCATCATCACTGGCATTGTAATGCATCATCATTAAGTCAAATGTACTAAAGAGTGCACATTGTTGGCTATGCTGAGATGTAATACGGGTTGTTTGTGAGAATTCACACATTAAAAAAGCAGCTATTCCATTGATACAGATGTTATTGAGCCAAGCAGTTGGTGATGCCATCATGTTGAGCTCCCATGAACTGAATACAAAGTGCCTATGAAGATGGAGGAAAGAACACAATTCTGAGAGGGGTTTAAACTCTTCAAATGTGTGGAATGATAGTTCTTGCAGCAGTAAGTGGTGCAAGCTCAACTGCAACTGCTTGAATAAGCTGACAGTTATCAAGAAGAAAGCATCATCTTACCAGAAGCTCCCATACCAAAGTGACATTAACTACAGAAGCCATGATTTCTATATCTGTCTCATTTTCAGCCTCAAGATAATCTGCTATAAGAAGTTCATTGGTTGTCTGATGAGTATAATGCTCTGAGAAAGCTAGCTGTTCAACATCCTTGCTATGAAGGAGTTCATTTGATTCCTGAACAATTATCTGAGGTTGAGGCTGTATAGGTTGGATAAATACATGAGGATGATGTTTCAGAGATTGGACAACACTTTGAGCTCTTCTTGCTTAGTTGTTGAGGAGGTTCTGAGGAAGAAGTGGACTTGACCATCAATTACAAAGATTAAAAATATGAGAGCGGCACTGAAGAAGAGGTATACAAAGCTGAGCATCTGATAATATATATAATTATATGAGTTCAAGAAAAACTTAGAGTTTACGTACTCAGAGCCTCACTAAGGGTAAGCTCAATTAAACAGAGTTCATGATAAAACTATCACAAGAGATTATCTGCTTCTATGGAAAGCCACCGCCATTCTTCATTGCAGCAGTCTATCTTCAACATAGCTTGAATACCATCTTATACATCTTTATTCTTTAGCCAGCAGGGAACTGTATTAGCTGGATGACTAATCCAAACATTGGTTAGTAGATTGGGTGCATCCCAGAGTATACTGAGCTCAGTCAGCAGAAGTTCAGGTAGTAGTATAGTCCACTCAGATTTATATAATGACATGAGCTATGCACAGAGGTTGTTGTCTTTTGAAGACCAGCCATGAGTACGTTCAACACCTTTGCCATCAGTTAAACCAGGCCAGTATGTATTCATGCATGTATTGCACTAGTTGCAAACAGGATCTGTTGGATTACACCAGTTGACAGAAAGTCATACTAAAATACAGTGAGAATGTGATAGACATTTCAATAGGTCTCATACTATTTGTAAGCTGCAATCCAATACACATATGATATTATAGAGTAAGACAACAGTTGCACAGGGAGAGAATTGGTCAAAGAGGTATTCAATTATGGCGATAGCATATTTCTGCTGTTCATCAGGAGTGTCAATGTTTGCTAAGAAAACAGGGATGTCATGATGATAGACAAGTGCCATCAGTCCACTGTCATTGTATCATTCCATATTGGTTTTGACATTGAAGCCTATGAGATGATTCACACTTATTAACAGCTTCATCAGGGACAATAGATTTCCAAGGATGAGGCTTGTGTATTGTCCTCAGGCTTTCAATCCAGGCATCCATATTATCAATGTATTCCTTGGGTAGAATATATACAAGGTCATAAAACTTTGGCAAGTCTCCTGCTGATCAAAGGTGGCAATGATTGAAATTGCCATCAATACACACATGAATGTTCCCTTCCCTACAGGACAGAAGCATTAATCATGGTAAGAGACTAGGTTTAGAGGAGATGTACTCTTCATCAAGTGATTGGCTAAAAAAAATTTCCTTCAAAACAAGCAGGACACCTGTGCTGGAGGAGTTGTGCACACTCTCCAGGTAAAAGGATCTATTTTGATGTAGAAGCATTGATCAGTAGTTGAAGATGGAGATCATGGGCTTGGCTGGAGGTTCTAGGTGAGAAAAGATCATCGCTGACATTTTGAGCTGTCATAGGCATTGCAGAGAAGCCATTCACATTACAAATGTACAAATAGCTTCTAGTGATACTCCATTTATATGCCTTTCCAACCGTATTTGGAGATTATTGTATCACTGTGCATCATAGCCTAGCCCTCTGCAAAAAGGCTCTTTGACTGGCCAACTCTGTTATAATTGGTATGAGGTGTAATCTGAGAGTAATGAATTATCCCATACTTGCTTGTTCAAAATGACAAAGCCCTGATGTGTATAGAATTGTAATCAGCCAACCTAAAGCTATAGCTCTAGGTTGAAATACTCATCTTATTCCTGCATATAAAGCACTCAACAGACATACTATAGTTACATGCTCTATATTATGTATGGACTAACTTGTAGTAATTAGTTATTGTAGTATACATAATATGTATATAATGCTTGCTACCTTATTATATAATAAGGTAGCTTTTTATTACACATTTTATAGGACTAGAATTGTATTCTGATCTGGTTCTATTGTGTGACTATAAGCTCTTGACTTTGTTTCACTTTTTTGAACCTTTTGGGTTCAATTCTAGTCTACAAGAAAAGAAAACTATGACACTAGACTTAGAATCTAGAATTCAAATCAAAGTTTGTTGACATGCATCTGATACGTTGACAAGTATGCCAACCAACCAACATGCTGAATTTAACTGCAAGGGTGAAACTCTTACATAGTCCCTCATGTACCCAATGACAGCGGACTCCATGCAACCTGCAGAACCCTTGGTAGCCATAGCAGCAGAGGGCACACCACTGCAGCCACAAGGGATGCCAGATGGTACTCAGTGGACCAAGCAATGGCCATGAGGGCCTATAAATAAGAGGGAACATCCTGGAGCATGGTGCTGGGTGGATACCTGCCTGCAAAGTCTGGCCAAACAACAACAATCCATAATGTTTCAGAAGGTCAAGAACCTCCACAGTTTATGGGTAGGATGCAAGGGCCACTGTTGGATGGCTGGTGAGTGTCAATCGAGTCAATGCCTATAGCCCAGAAGCAAGCAGACTCTGGACAAGAGTTGCCAAGAGTACATTAGGAGGACCAGGAGATATTGAATGATGAGGAAGGCAAATGCCAAGGGTCCACCTTGCAGGTGCAAGTGTTGTTGGCATGAAACAAGTATCTTTTGATTACAAAGGATACTACTTGGATGAGATTGGGCTTGTATGTGCTAAAGCATATCTATATAGTACAGGCTAGAGGTAAACTTGTACCTCAGGAAGGTACATTGGAATATATTGATTTGTATATTTGTATTCTTGACTTGGAAGCCCATGCTTATTTGCAATGGAAAATGTGTCAAGGCTCTTTGGCCTTGACCTTGGATGGAGCAAATCTAATACCTTCAATTCCAATGGGGCCTCAACTATCACCTCACCTGGGGGAAGCCATAAGCAATATTTATGCTCCTCAGCAACTGGGGAAGATGGAGGAACAGTTTGTAGCAAGATTTCATGTAGCCCACTGGCAAGAAGCATTTTGAGGTTGCACAGGATGATCTCAGTCCACCAGAGAATCTATGGCCACCATGTAAGGTGTGGACCCACCAAAACCTGAGGTGAGGGAAGGTACCTCAGCACAGGTGAAAAGTGAATTGGAGGAGAGACCACTACTCAATTGTGTGGCAATGGCAGCCTCTTTTGCTGACTATGTTGCTTATCAGCAAATGAGAAATCAAGATCTGAACAGTTGAGGTCATATTTTGATAGACAATCAAGGTATTGCATTCAAAGAGAGAATGCTGGTTGATGCTATGCAGAAGCAGTACAGTAGATGTGCTGCTCTGAAGGAGAAAGAATCCCATGCCCACACCCAGCAGAACAAGCGGGGGATAGTGGTGGTAGGCAACTACCACCCCATTGGACTGCAGTAACCCCAACCCACATTGCAGGCCAATGACCTGTATGAGCATTTTCTACAATTCCACCAGTAGAAGGGCAGAATAAAATGCCAGGACTAACTGAGGCAACAAATAATAATATGCACTAGCACCTCAGTAGTATAATTGATAATGCTGTAGGCATATTATTATGCATGCCAGAGGATATCAAGCCATGGAAGGCAGAAGCCAAGCATATCCAGCTATATAAAGGAGAGTCCAAGTTCAGTGACTTGGAAAATTAGACAATGGATGTATGCAACTATCTGGCATTGTGACAGTATAGAGGGGACCACCTAGATAGGGAACACATGTTTGTGTTATCAGAGTTCTTGGACAGGCCAGCCAAGAATTGGTTTTGGCAGCACATCCTTCACTACAACTGTGCATGACAGCAGTGGACGTTCAAGGATGTGATCCTTGAACTTTATAATTGCTTTGTAAGTGCATTGACCATGTAAGATGCAAGAGAGGCATTTGTTGCTGCATCATATACTGAGAAGCTTGGAGTTCAAGGTTTCTATGATACCTTGATAGACCACACCCAGAATATGTTGATATACTCAGATAGCTGGAAATGATCAATATGTTCCTGAGAGGTATTCCAGATGCAATGAGAGAGTCCTTGATCTCAATGATGGACTCTTGTCTAAGGTGAACTCTGTGGAGGAATTCATGGCACACATGCTGTATTATGAACAGTCCCACAAAGTAGCACAGCACTTTGATTTACATTGGGCTAAGATGTGTACCATGGTGCACTCAACAAAAAGACTCAAGCCTTGGAAGGTAGGTACCTTCCAGGTGAGGCAGAGAGACTTAGCTGACAACTTAGACTTTCAGATTGTGATACAGCCAGCAGTGGGACAGGTGCCACTGGTTAGGAGCTCTTGTCTGCTAGTGCAGCAAGAGTCAAAGAACCAGCCAAAAAAGAGAACTGGCACTGTCAAAACATCAGACTCACCTACAGGGTGGAAGGTGGAGTAGGAATGTAACCCTGCCCAAGGGAAGGAGATGGGTTGCTTTCACTGCGGAAAGACAGGACATTTTGCAAGGGAATGTCCAGCTAAGCCACAGTGCCTATACAGGGCAAAACCACACGCATTTGTGCATGCAGTGCAGACTGTTGTCCCTGGGAAGAAGGAGGTGGACTCAGATAATAACAAGGTGGAGCACCTTAATGGTCAGGATGCAGAGACAGAAAAGGGCTCTGATGGAGAGGACACTTTGGGCAATGAATATGTTGAGGTAAATGTGTATGACATCTATAACAATGATTACTATGCCCAAGAGTCAGATATGGAATTTATAGGGACACTGGCAAATTACCTGGCCAGCAAGATAGACTGCCTGATAGGAGCAGCCAACATGAAGGTGTATAAAGTACACTTCTGCAAATCTCCTAAGAAGCTGTCAAGACCTGTATTGAGGAGAGAGGACAAGGAATGCCTTGCATTGTATGTAGAGGTCAATGGGCACAAAGCATGGACCTTATAGGACTCCAGGAGCATGACAACCAGCATTATGCCCCAGTTCTGTCAAGTACATAACATTTATATGAGTGAGCTGAAGAATCCATTGATCCTTTAATTGAGAACCATGGGCAGTCATGCTACTGTTCAATTTAGGACACAGGCATCCATAGCCTGTGCAAAGGCTAAGAGCCAGGAATATCTTGATGTGGCAAATTTTGACCACTATGATATGATTGTTGACATGTCATATATGCATAAACACAATGTTATTCTCAACTTTAAGAATAATCAGATTGTAGTTGATGGCAAAACCATCCTGGCAGTGCAGATAGCTCTGAATAACATGGATTGAAGGATCTATTGCCACAAAGCTATTGAGAAGAAGCTGCTAATACAATAAAAATGACTAGACAGTGGGAAGGGCTTTCCCATGATGGAGGAGAAAGTCAAGCTGGAGCAAGCTCAGGCAAGCTTGCCAAATGATAGCCCTGCACTTATGGTGCTGGAGCTGGAGACCAAAGAGTACAAGCATACTCTGAAAAGGGAGAAGCAGCTTGAGAAGAAGCAGTTTGAGAAGATTAAGACACTCAAAGTACAGATGAGTGCAGAGGACAGTGAGCCTCAGAAAATTGAATGTCAATCAACATCATCAAAAATTAAGGTTGAGGACCTTGTTACAGATAAAGAGGAAAGGGCAGAGACATCATTGTTGTTGTTGATGGAGAGATCAATCTAGGATCAACCTGTACCGCATCTGATGTTTAAATAGGCATTTGATCTTTGAATGCCTCTGAAATGAAACAAATTGATGTTGTCTATGTATGTATGGTGATGACGCCCAAAGTTTGGTCAGTAACAAATATAACTATAGTGTTACCGTACCAAAAGCTTGCGTTGGGCGCGCTATAAGTGATGTGAGGAGTCCCAGGCAGGTCCCAGAGAACGCGTCTGTGAAAAAGGGGTAAAGTCAGTAAGGGGAGTCGGCAAGTGTAAAGCGCTTAGGTGAAGCGCCTATGAAGAAGCGGTAAGCAAACACGGCAATGTTAGCGGCAAGAACACGGTAAGCTTAGCGTAGTCTAAGCGTCGATAATGCCTGCCGTAGCTGCAAGGCACGAGTGTGTTGAGTGTTGGCGAGCGTCTGCAACTGCCGATGAGTTCGACGTTGCTGACCGTAAATGAGATCTTGAGCATAAAGGAGACTGAGGAAAGGGGAGCAGGAAACTCTGGTCTATTGTTCTCTTGGTATGTACAAGTTGGTAAGTACTTTATATACTACAATGAGTTCACCGTCGCCAGTGACCAACCATTGCCAAAGTGCAGTAAACTAGAAAATTTCACAGAGGTAGCTCCAACGGTTTCAGATCCCTACCATCCATTCAAGACCCTTAGCGACACCAGGTGGCAGATTGCGGTGCTAAATCATCAATCCATCACCCTTCTGTCTGTCCAAACCGCTTAGCGATGTCAGGCGCCAAATTGAGACGCTAAGCGATGTCAGACGCCAAGGTCAAATGCCAAGCTGTCCGTCAGTTTTTGATAGATCATCAGGCTTCTTCCTAAGCGCTGTCGTCAGTGACTGATGCTATCTGTCAGTTGTCATTCTTGCTGCCGTCGGCACTATCACTGATTGGATCTGCTTCTTGCCGTACCCGGCCATCAAATATTGCCAAAATTGGTTAGTTAGCGTGCGCTAAGGTATCCCGAGCCCGTGCTGCATTGCCGCAGCCTGCCGTTGATGCGCTGATCCTGTATGGGGTCCTATCAATGGAAGGAATCATGCTGGAATGTGAAGGAGGAACACTATTGCCAGGAAACTGACAAAGAAGTGTCCTAGCTGAGCAAGATATTCTTTGATGGATTATCAGTCATTGCAAGGAGGCAGAAGCAGCTGCCTCTAGCTTGCCTGCATACATCAGATGAAAGTAAACTGAGGATTGTGGCACTCAGAGAAAAATATGGGCATCCAAGGTCAAAAGAGGGAATAACAGTGCCTTTCCAAAGACCAACTGTACCAGTACCACCTCCTGAGATGCCTGATGGCACTGCAGCAGCAGCTGTGAGACAAGACTAACTGGTACTTGAAGGCTCAATGATGGGAGGCTAGACCAGCCTCCCAGGCAGCACTCTTATTGTATATTCCAAAGAAAGATGGGTCATTGAGGACAGTGTTGGATGCATGCCAACACAATGATGATATAGTAAAAGATGTGATGCCTCTACTGGACCAGGAAGTAATCTGGGAAGATGTAGCATGCACAAAGTTCAGGTCAAAGATTGACCTGACAGATGCATATGAGCAGGTATAGATCCATGAATTATGGGAATATACATTAACAATATCATGCAGATTGGAGACTGCAATGTGCCGGCTACATTCCAGAGGTTGATGACCTCTATATTCCAAGATGTAATTGGATGGTTTATCCACATATACTTAGACAATATATTTGTCTACTCAGACACAATCAAGGATCATGAAAGGCATCTGCAAGTAATCTTCAAATGTTTGAGAGCAAACCTGCTGTACTTCAAATGGAAGAAGTGTGAACTGTACTCTGAGGCAATCAACTGCCTTGAACATAAGATTGATAGTAAGGGTATCCATCCTGATAAGGATAAACTAGACCATATACATGAGTGGAGAGTGCCTCAAACATATAACAACATTCAGAGATTTGTGGGGCTGGTGAACTATATATGCAATTTTTTGCCTGATATTATGGCCTATATGAGGCCTCTAATGTCCATCATGCAGAACAGAGTGCCATTTATCTGGCAGCCTATTCACCAGCAATGTTTTGAGATGATCAAACAGATCTGCTTGAAAATTCCAGTCATCCGGCCCATTGATCCAAGGTGAGCAGAGCCTATATGGCTTATATGTGACACTTCAAAAACAGGAGTGAGAGCAATGTACAGCCAAGGCCACACTTGGCAAAACTATAGACCTGCGGTGTTCATGTTGAAGAAGTTTACATCAGCATAGCAGAATTATGCTGTGCATGAATTAAAAATGCTCATGATACTTGAAGCGCTTCTCAAGTGGGAAGACAAGCTTATGGGATACAAAATCCACATAATCACAGACTATAAAGTGCTGGAGTTTTTCAAGACTCATGCATCTCTGTCTCCTAGACAGCAGCAGTGGATCAACTACATGTCCCACTATCAATTTGACATCACATATGTCAAAGGCAAGCTCAATAAGGTGGCGGATTGCCTGTCCAGGTACTTTAAGAGTGATAGTTTAGGCAAATATCATGAGAGCCATGAATATGTCAGCACTGATATGCACATCAATCCCCAAGATGATGACCTTCCCTATTATTGGTACAAGGAGGTCAAGGAGCATGTAGTGGAGCTACAAGCTATGCAGGTGCATGAGATTAGATGAAGCCAATGTGTGCTTAAGCAGCATGAAGCATGAAAAGTTGCAGCTGAGCAGCTTAAGCTGGGGCTGCCTCAGGAAGGCTCACACTGAGATCCAGCAATGCAACAACCTTATGAGGTTACCCTAGCTGAGGCACTAAGTCAATGCATAGGCTCCAGGATGCCTCCCCTGGTTGTCATGGACAAATTTGGGGCTGAGATCAAATGGCTCTATGGACAAGTTGCCCTTTGTGCAGAGATACTGGAGCATTCTGGCAAGCATCTGCGGTTCATCCTTGATTCTGAAGAAATGTTGTGGATGGTGAATATCCGCAGTTGGAACATGGTATGCTTACTACAGGACTAGACACTCATCACCATGATACTCACTCAGGCTCATGAGGTGGTGGGCTACTTTGAAGCTGGCAAAACCCTTGAATATCTGAGGCAGTGGTATTGGTGGCCTCAGATGCATACAGAAGTTACAACGTTTTGTCAGACGTGCATTGCATGTCAAAGGGCCAAAACTAGTAACCAGAAACTAGCAGGGAAACTACATTCTCTACTTATTCCAGTTAAGTCCTGGGATTCCATTGGAATGAATTTTATTGGGCCATTTCCAGAGTCCAAAGGGTTTGACTACCTTTGGGTGGTGATCTGCCACATGATGAGCATAGTGCATCTAATTCCAGTGCACATGACCATGAAGACATCCAAATTGTCCTGGGTCTACCTCAAAGATATTGTAAGGTTGCATGGCCTCCCCAATTCAATTGTAAGTAATAGGGACTTGAAGTTCACATCATTGTGATGGTGTGAGCTGCACAAATTACTTGGAGCAAAGCTGCTCATGTCAACGTTGTTCCACCCTCAAACAGATGGGCAGACCAAACGGGCCAACTGCAGCATGGCTCAGATATTCCAAACGGTGGTCAGGCCTGACCAATGAGATTGAGTGGACAAGATACCACTAACCTAGTTTGCAATTAATGCTAGTGTGTCAGAGACCAGTAGATACACACTGTTCAAACTCAATGGAGGGTATATGCTCTCAATAATAAGAGAGCTCAGAGGTGTGGACGTCATGTATAAGGGCAGGCATTAGAGAATATGGCTGATGCACATGACACTATCATTGCAGCACAAGTCTTTCAGACTTGGAATGCTAATGAGGGGCATAGTGGAGAGCCTGAACTAATGCAGGGTGCATTGGTTTACTTGTCAATGGAAAACCTGAACCTTTCTAAGGGAAGAGCAAGCAAGCTATGCCCAAAGTTTATAGGACCCTATAGGATCCTAAAGGCTGATCCACGCATGTCAAACTACATGCTGGAATTGCCTGTGGCACTGCATGCTAGGATAATTGTGCCCAAATTCCATGTATCCTTGCTCAGACCATACAAGGCAAACAATGATGCCTTGTTCCCCAATCATGTGACATCTAAGATGTATGACTTTGGTACGCCCAACAAACAGAAATAGTTTGTTGAGGAGATACTGGGGCATTGATGGGTACATAGCAAGAACCTTGAATTTGAGGTTTGGTAGAGCATGGGAGATATGACATGGGAGTCGTATAATACATGTTCCAAGCTGGCAGCGTTGGACAGGTATTTAGAATTACAAGGAGTTTGACAGCCAAGGAAGCTATCTAAGCGCTCACATGCTTAGATAAGATTGTGCCCAAATTGAAACAATTAGAGGCAGCCTTGAAATCACAATGATAAAATTGGATCTAGAGTATTGGATCAAAATTATATAATGGGAGGGGTGTGAATTTGTTTTTCTACTTTATTTTTTTGAAAACTGCCACATTGACATATGCATTAATATCACATGCTTATGCAAGGCAGGCTCTACTGCAAGGTCAGAACCCACAGGGTTCTGGAGGGGGCGAGCACACCGCAACTAATACAGGTGCATTGGTACCAACAGCCTATTCAACAATGGCTCAGTTTAGGCAGAACCTGGCCCAATTTGGACAAGCCCACCATTTTTTCTGCAGTATTACCCAAGGCCATTCTTTCCAGGTCCCACTAGACCTGGACAGCAATTGATGCAGGTGCAGGTGCCATGGGGAATGATAGTGTCACAGGCACAGCAGATAGTACCTATGGAGGTGGATGAAGAAAGAAAAGCAACCAGGGTGCAAAGTGAGGTGGAACCACCTTGATAAGAGTGTGAGAGGTTGCCTGTGAGAGAGCGTGAGCGCTTGCCACCATGAGAAGTGATGAGAAAGCCAGCAACAAGGCAAGAATTGGTGAGGAGAAGGGATGAGCCCCTGCAGAGAGAAGACTGTAACAAGGCATGAGGAAGAGGTCCATAGCAATCTTGGTTACTGCTGAGGCTGAGGTCACCTCTGTGCCTTTAGATGCCATGGCCAAGGAGAAGATCTCCTTCACTAAAAAGAATTCTGGCCAGTGAGAAAGTGAAAGGAGGAACAGTAGAAGACCTGTTGGATCCTCAGGTAGAGATGGTGTGGCATAGATTGATCGCAGCAGGGCAGCATATCCTGTCAGAATCAGAGTTTTTGAAGGATCCCATGGCCCAGGTAGTAATTGTGGGGTTACTAGATGAGATTGTTATGCTGCAGCAGTGTAACAATAACACAATCAAGATATTCATAAATATGTTGAAGCAGCAAGCAACGACATCCAAGAGGCAGACTAAGGCTAAGTGCCTCAGGCCCCAGAAGTCAAGAAGAAGGCATGCTGAGAGACAGGAGACACTGGAGGCGCCAATAGCACCTCTAGAACACAGAGAGGCAGGGGAGCTGACACCTCCTCTCTCAGAGCAAGGAGAGGACAAGATGGCTGTTAATGAGGAGGACTGAGGGCTGACCTTGTTAATTCACACATCTAGCAGGCTATTGGAGACACTGAGCAAACTAAAAAGTGCACTACAGGTGTTAGTGATAATGTTTCATGCTGGAGTGCCACAGAGAGCAGGACAGGGCCAGTTATAGTTTTATCTTCCTGCAGTGAGCTTCAAAGCTTCTCAAAGCTTGTATGTGCTGGAATTGGTGTGCCGAGACTTGTGCACTAATAATGAAGTAGAGAATCGTCTCCCAACATTAGCATTGTTGGGCATTGCTAATGAGAGTGATGCAAGTGACTATGGGATGAGTGTGGAGGAGACTCCATCAGAAGGGAAAACAGCAGCTCAGAAGAATGTGCAGTTGAATCGCAACTGCAAGTCAGCTGCAAGGAAGAAGGCTGCTGCTGACAAGCAGGCAAAACTCAACCGTGACCGACAGGAGCAAGCTACTGGATATATCCTGGATGGACTGGAAGTATTTGGAGAAGACAGCGCCATGGAGCATTCAAACTGGTTCTATGGTAGAACCCTGGACTGGCACTTCTATTACTCACAGTTGTCAAATATGGTGTTCATGGGAGATGAGGCTCTTTGAGCTAAAATGCATGAAGAGGAGACCAGAATGAGGTATCATCATACCTCAATTCTACTGACCAAGGTTGTGCTCCAGGAGGCTCACAAGCTACTGGCACTTGTGGGCAACAAAATGAAAGCCTTATTGCTTTGCATTGAAGTGTATTACCTCCTTTTCAAGTTCCAATGAATCTTGCTCAACTTCAGTTGGCCTTGGTGGGACCGCACCATGAAGCTGGTGTGTGAATCAGAGTTTGATCAGGTACTCCCTCTGCTCAACTTAACCAACCAGCATATGGACTTGGTGGTCATCTCTACTCAGAAAAGTATCTATGCTGGAAAGAGCAGGGCAACAAACCAGTTTTTACACTTGCAGGATTCAACAGTGAAGGCATCTGCCATGCCTTCAAACTTGACAAGCTGGCACAGAATGTGCTATATTTTTCATGACCAGGTATAATGAATGCCATGCTTGGCATTGCTATTAACTATGCCTTTCAGATTCACCTACAAACTCTGCTGAGGCATGTGATTACTCAAGATGTATCACCTCAAGGATGTCCAAGGAGCTGTTTTGCCAGGGTCCTGGCCTGCATTATCACCCAACCAGGGCTCTACTGAGAGGCAGTGGAGACACACAACACTGCTAATCCAGGCACTTTGTTTCAGCCCATAAACTGGATGCAGGTTCAATGAGGCCACATCTGTCAACATCAGCGATGTTGATGTGCTGAGGGTGTTATTGGCAAACTATGTTCTGATGGAGTAGATAGACCATGCCTATCTGTTTGGCATGGTCTTTCTAGAAGGTCACTTTAGGATGACAAATGCATCCTTTGAAATTTATTGTGACATCAATGACAAACAACACTGTAGATTGGATATCTATAGTAAACCATCTACAATACCACAGTGGGATGACTGAAGAACACCCACTACAGATAATGTCATTCACCTCCAGGCATGGCATGCAAGTATATGCAAGGTCATGTGTACCTTGAGGAAAAGTTCTACTATCCAGTTGAAATAGACCCCTATTGGCAGGATCTTTGACTTCACCGCGTGAGCTTCAGAAAGCCTCGTATATTTATGGTTATAGCGAACATTAGCACGAGTACATTATTGACAGTAATACTAGCACATTATTTATTGAGGGGTGGGTGAGACCCTTCGAGGAGGGAGGGCTCCGAACCCTCGCGACAGAACAGAAGGATTTCGTAAGCTCGATAACCTACACAGCAAGGTAGTTAGTACGCGATTCCCGGGAGGGTGGGTGGGATAAAACCGACGACCTGCCCGAGCTGCAGTTACCTGCTGCCTCACTGGTGTTATCTAACTGATTCCGAATGTTCTTTTCGGGCACGAGGGACAGTATGGCGCATGCTGACTGAGCGTATTTAAACTTTCTACAGACTCCATAGCCTGCGCTAGTGGCTTCTTGCTTTGTGGACCGGAGTCAGAGCTTTTCTAATTGCGAGGATGCTAGCTGGTCGGCATGAGGCGGAGGCGGGGTGGTGGCGTTCGAGACGACTGTTGTCTACTTGGTTGACCTATTTTAAACTGAAGCATGATCTGGAGAGACTTGGGCGGGATAAGGGCGGGAAAACTTTTGGCTGAAGGCCAGACTTGTACGCAAGACACGGTGAAGACTACGGTGAGCGGTAGTCACAGAGGAAGAGAAAATTGCACTGTGACAGCACCGCCACCTCACTCAAAGACCACACCCTGCTGGTCACTCGAACCTCGTGACTCGCAGGCCAACAATCTTTGACTTCACCGTGTGAGCTTCAGAAAGCCTCGTATATTTATGGTTATAGCGAACATTAGCACGAGTACATTATTGACAGTAATACTAGCACATTATTTATTGAGGGGTGGGTGAGACCCTTCGAGGAGGGAGGGCTCCGAACCCTCGCGACAGAACAGAAGGATTTCGTAAGCTCGATAACCTACACAGCAAGGTAGTTAGTACGCGATTCCCCCTTTTTCAGTCTAGGAGTTCACGACGCATCGCGTGGGTGACCCTTGCGATCCCCCTGCTGATATAGCGTGGCTCCTTAACAGACTGTAAAGCTGGGTACTCACCCGGACAAGATTAGGCTACCTCCTGAAGGCGAGCGTAAGCCTTAAAATGGATTCGTGCAAAGAAGGCACCGCCTGCAGGTAAGGCGCAAGAATTTGTTCGTGTTTGGACAGGTAACTGTAAAACGCGTCGCTGGTCCAGCGACCGATGGCTTTCATCGCTTCAAAGGGTACGCCCCGCAGAAGATATTCCAACGTGGCCCCAATGCGAATCCCGTGACCTTGTAAAGGCTCTAGGCCGGCCGCTTTGGCCGCCTTGGATAGGATCTCCAAGAATTTCTTTTTGGTCAGGGGAACTGATTTTCCCTTCTTGTTCCTATAGGCGAACAGCGGACCATCCTGCGGAGGGGCATTTAGTTTCAGATGGTTTTCTAGAGCTTCTTTGGGGTCTGATGGTCCGTTTTGAGTTGCCCAGGATACTTTTTCGCCATGGACGGCTGACTTTGTTCTTGGCAGGAAAAAGGCTGTGGTTGCTAGCCCGGCTCGGTCCGTGGAGTTCGAGATGTCTGAGGGTTTGACGTGTACGAGTGGGTCGAATGAGGTCAGGGTTGACACTGTGAATTCCCCAAGGCGTGCTGCGCTGTAGAAACATGTCGTAGCGCATGCGAACACTGCTGTGTTGAGTGGATCAGGGCTCGGAGAATCGAGATCCAATTGTTTGTGGATGGCTTCCAGGAAAGTTGGCGTGCAGGGCTTCCTCTTCTTTCTCTTCGACGATGACGGCGCCAATCTCTCTGCTGCTCTCAACAGAGTGTGCATTCGTGCTTCTTCAATTCTCCATTCTACGTTGTGTAACAGATGCCAGGCCCGGATCCCAGCCAAAAAGTT
Organism: Macrolepiota albuminosa; assembly: GCA_027475525.1. Classification (NCBI taxonomy): domain Eukaryota; kingdom Fungi; phylum Basidiomycota; class Agaricomycetes; order Agaricales; family Agaricaceae; genus Macrolepiota; species Macrolepiota albuminosa. The sequence continues at coordinate 40,511 of JAMWFC010000112.1, forward strand.
CTCGACCGCCGATCTCGAATATGCACCAGCTGCTGCGGCTACGAAAGCTTCCAGCAAAGTGTGAGAGACGGGTGCTCGCTCTTCTTCCGGCACGCTTCGAAAATCGCAAAACACGTGGAACAGCAGCAGACCGGTGCCGTAAGTCTCTTTTGTCGAGTCTGCCCATGCGGCGTCCATCACCACGAACACTCTCCTGATGTCGTCTTCCGAGATTGTGCCTGCCCTGACACTGCTTCCCGAGCTTGCCGGTGTGCTGCCAGGCTTCCAAAGCCGCAGCCTTTCTCGAGCTACGACGTGAGGGCGTAGAGGCGACGTGACCGGCGCCAAGCCCTTGGGGTAAGGCATTGGCTTCCTCTGCTTGTGTCTATAACCTGAGCTCGACTCTTCCACCAGCTGCTCACTGGCTTGCCCAGCACGCCGCGTAAAGACGCCACTCTTCAGCTTGGTCTTGGCGGACGTCACTGGGGGACCCTCTCGTTGCCGAAGCCACTCCTTGGTTTTCGACCATAGAATATTTTCGCTCGTCTTTGCTGCAACTGGTGGATTCTCCGAACTCTTCGTCGAAGTTTGCCACGAGGCCCCTGACGTGAGCTGGGATGAGAATTGGTGGCAACAGGAGGGCGCTTGATGGGTACCTCCCCCTTGAGGGTCCGTCGGCTGGATTAAGCTCGCTCTGTATGTATCGAGCGCGAACTGTGATTCCGTACTGGTCACATGTTTCATGGGTGAGTTTGAATATCTCGTTGATTTGCTTGTTCCGACTTCTCCCCGTCCACCAGCCTTCCACAACTCCTCTGTTATCTCCATAGACTTTGAAACGTCTTTCTTTGTTTTCGTATTTGGCAATGGTCGTGACCAAGAAGAGGAACCCCACGGCTTCGGCCCAGCCGGTGTCTCGACCTGGGCTTCTCCAGCCTGACTTAAGCTTCCATGCTCTCCACCTTTCCCCGATGACAATGCCGATGCCGGTGGCTGAGCTGGCATCAGAGTATGCGCCAATGTCTGTGAGCGGCTGAGGTTCTGAAATTGTTCTCTCCATTGGCTGAGAAAGTATTCGCTTCCACCAGCGCAGATCTTCTGCGGTTCCTTTTGGTGAACGCCGTGGCATGAACGGACAATTACGGAAGATGCCCATGAATGTTTCCAAACTGGTGAGATAGGCTCTCCCGCGTGGAACCACGTAGCACGCATGTAACAGCTTCCCGTATAAGCTCTGTGCATCTTCGAGGGTGTGCGTTTTGGACTTCTCCCAGTCTGCAATGGCTCATGCGTACTTTCCTCTTTTTTCGGCTGCCATGCTGACCTGCCGATTGTTGATATCCCACCAGAAACCGATGTAAGGGACGGCATTCCCGAACGGTATGTCTTTGGATTTTTCCCAGGGGATTCCGAGCTTATCGGACAGGTGGTCAACGTCCTGCATTGCATAGGAGAACTGCGCGTCACTCTCCGACCTAGGACTATTGCTAGACAGATCAATGAGGGGATAAGCCAAGTCTTCGTCGTACTCGTCCCATTCATCTTCACAATTCCTTGCTCCCTGATACCATATTCTGCCTCCTTTGTGCATTTTTCCCCCATTCTCTCGCACATCTTCCTTCCACTGGCGACGAGACGCGTTGTATGCTGATAAATGATCCCGCTTAACGCGAAAAAAGATATGATCATCCACCCATTTAGACAACGGCCCCATTCCGTTAGCCCGAATGATTTGCGCTCCGGCATCCCCCACAATTCCGTAACATCCGCACCCTGAACCGAGACCAAAGCAGTCCATTGTGTCGATCGCGAACGTGTCGGTATCTTGTAGTCTGACGACAATTCCCGGCCACTGAGAGGGCAAGATAGGAACTGTGCGGTACGCTTCTTTGACGTCACGGATCGCTGCCTGAGACCCCGGTGGAAGCCTCGAGATGAGCTGATACACGCTGGTGAACGTTCCCCAGGTGCAAGGGTATGCAGACGAGTCGATGCTGCTGTTGACTGATTGGATGTGGTTTGAGCTTGACGAAGCATATGGGTACGAGAGGTTTTGGATGAGTCTGTACTTTCCGGGCTTGTTCGGTTTTGGGATGACGTTAAGTGGGGATGTCTGAAAAGGGCCAATGATTTCTTCCACTTCTCGACCAGAAAAAGGCCCAAGATAGCGACCTTTGGACAGCTCTGACTCCACGATGTCGTTAAACTGGCTCGACAGTCGTCGCACAGATTCTTTGTTCTCTGGGGCGAAGGTTCGAGTGATAGTAGGGATTCCGACGTCGAAGCCGTATCTGAGATCTCGGGCCAGAGTGGGAAATTGGGCAGTGAGATTGGCTTTAGTAATTTCTGCACCCCAAGCTTGGTAATTGTAAGGGGTCGCGAACTCAAAGGACCTGAGCGAGATGGCATTTCTGAGCTCCGTGGTCCTTTTTCCCACAGCCTGAGCACTCGTGTTTGTGGTCGTGTGAGAGAGTCCGACAACCTTTTGGTTTCTGCCAATCGGTGCATAGCTCTTTCCCCTCTGGGCTGATGAGCCGTCCGTTCCTGTTTCTGTACACGTGGGCTTTCTGTCCGTTCCACAGGTCTCTGGCTGAGCAGTTCCAGATGTCGTGCGTGTGTCGACCGAGGCACACCGCGCAGGCTGCGTTGGTCGATCCGGAAGATCCGGAGGCTGCGCCTGCGCGGTGCTGAAAAAACTCGTTGCCCTCTTTGTCCTTTCTGCCTCGGGTTCCCCGCGAACCCCCTGAGCTTCTATCTGGGTGAGGGGAGACCGATCTCTTCCTTTTGTTTTTGCTCGCGCTCGCCCACGCTGACATTTCGCTTCTCAAAGTGTGCAGGTCTGGTGCGGTCACGATGCAGCAGAACACGATTGCGTAACGCGTGAATTTTGTATATATATATATTTTTGGTTTTTGCCGTCAAGAGAACGGTACGCGACAGCCAAAATTTGGCGTGAGATTAATGCAACGCATTTACGCGCGAGTAAAGCAATGGGAAGCGAGAGCACGCCACAATAGCATGACGGTCGCGCGATTTCCCGAGAATAATGCAATAGTGTAAAGCATGACGGGGGTGAGTGGCCGTAGAGCAATCAGCGCACCCGAATATTTCCCCCGTCGATAGAGCAAGTTTAAGGCATAATGCAGTCGAGACGGCCAAGGACCCGCCAACAGTATATATATATGTTTTGGATAGCATAACGTTGCAACCGGTGTTTGTGGGATATCGAGTGTTATTTTGTAGGTGAATAGAGAAAAAAAAAAAAACCGAAGGAGGACACGATGGAACTCTGATCAGCCTTTGCTGGGGTCTTTGCTGTGAGATGGGGCTTACCCGTCATGACCGCACTTCTCTTCGCGTCGTACACCTGATCTTTCAGAGTTCTCAGTACTCTGTCGTCAATCAAACCGATATCGAATATTCCGCCTTTCGGCGGGTTCTTCAGCTGACGGTGCCATTCCCTTCTTACTCTTGCTTGATAGAGCGTGAGCACCTTCAGCCCGTCTGTCCCTTCATTACGCAGCTTGTGGTTAGTCAAACGGAAGAAAAAGGTATGCATCGCGTCTATCATGTTCCTTGGCCAAGTTTCCTGGACTATGTGTTCCAGAAAGTTAGTAGAAGCGATGCATAATTGATCCCACGCTAAATCTTCGTCCTGTGTGGCCTTCCCCTTAGACCCCTTAAAGTTAATTACAGGTTTCAGCGACAAAACGTCATCGTCCTTTGCCAAGGTGAAAACTTCATTCGAAGACACCGACTCGTTCTTTGCCGCTTCGGCACGTCCTTCAGGCGTAAAGTAACTTAATTCGATATACTCGCGCTCCCTCAGTTTCTTTATAGCGAAGCGCGCAGGAGGGTATTCGATTACATCTGGAACTGGCATTCCTGCTACTAGGTTCGGGGCATGTTCCTCTTCATCTGGGGAAGGATCTCTGGAGTGTCTGGACAGCAAAGTGTCATCATCTGCCGCGGGTCTGATCACATTACCTCCATCCAAACGGTTTGGCTGCCTCTCCGCCGCTTCTCTCTCTTCTCTCTCCGCCTCCCATATGACTTTCTTACGCTCTAGATCGGCATTCCACATATCAACTAGAGAAACAGCGGCCTGTTCGTCAGACATATCATTTCTGCCGTGTCTTACAGCATCTCTGGCGAACTGGAATTCATTCGAGCTGAAGTTAGGCCTGAGTTCCGTGTTCGGGTCGATAGTAAGAGTGATCATGGTTGACTTTCTCGAGTGAGAATTAACTTAGAGGATTTCGGAGAAACGAAAGAAAATAAAAAAACTTTTGGCTGAAGGCCAGACTTGTACGCAAGACACGGTGAAGACTACGGTAAGCGGTAGTCACAGAGGAAGAGAAAATTGCACTGTGACAGCACCGCCACCTCACTCAAAGACCACACCCTGCTGGTCACTCGAACCTCGTGACTCGCAGGCCAACAAATTGTGGATGTGGGATCCACATCATGGACTACTTCCACCAGTGCCTGTAGTCAAATCAACCACAGAAGAGCATCTAGCGGAGCTGCAGCCAGAAGACAACTCAATATTGGCTAACATCAATATCAATATGACCTCCTTTCTCAAAAGTGAATTGTGCCATCCCCCATCTGCTTGAAAGTGGGCAAGCCTTTGTAATGGTTATCATCAGTTAACGTCAGCACTAAATAACTTCACAGATTGACTTTGAGCCACTGGCCACTTGGCCAATTCACCCAACCACTCTGCACATGCCACTCTTCATTAAGAGACTGTAACCAGTCTGAAAGGAGGGCATGTAACCAGCCAACCTAGAGCCATAGCTCTAGGTTAAAATACTTATCTTATTCCTGCATGTAAAGTACTCAACAGATGTACTATAGTTACATGCTCTATATTATGTATGGACTGATTCATAGTAATTAATCACTGTAATATACATAATATGTATATAATGCTCACTATTTTATTACATAATAATCTCTAGATTAAAATACTCATCTTATTCCCACATGTAAAGTACTCAACAGACATACTATAGTTACATGCTCTATATTATATATGGACTGACTTGTAGTAATTAGTTATTGTAGTATATATAATATGTATATAATGCTTGCTACCTTATTATATAATAAGGTAGCTTTTTATTACACATTTCATAGGACTAGAATTGTATTCTGATCTGGTTCTATTGTGTGACTATAAGCTCTTGACTTTGTTTCAAAAATAGATTGAGGGCACTGGCCATAGCATTGACCACATCACAAGACTTCTCAAAGAAAGCATGGTAAAAGTCCAGAAGATAGATAGAAATTGCCATCTGAGGTTGTGAGGGAGCAGTAGGGAACAGTCCATTGCAAACCAAGACTTGAAGGACATCTTTACATGCACACCATTCTACTGTAAGTTTTTCAAAGTCTAATTATCACAGTTTCTTTAATCACAATGATGAGAGATGGATTGAGGGATGACTTACAACTTTGGAATAGACAAAGTATCTGACTGGTCTTCTTTACACAACTCTTCACATCTTTGCACATTGTGCTCAAAGCATGACATCTAGCTGGCACTGTTTCCATCAAACTTATAATGTACTCAAGATATGGAGCAACAAGTCACATTAATACATCAGACCAAGCTGAATACAGATTTTTTGCTGTTTGATCAGGCACCATGCAATGAGGATGTGGAGTCTCCTAAAGAGCATCATTGGTGTCTGGTGTCTCCTCAAATGGCAGAGCAGGTTCATTTGCAGGAGTTGAATCAATTTCAGTTGCCAGCTCGATTTTGGTGGTCAAGCTAGTTGCAGGCTTAGTTGGAATTTGCTTTCTCAGAGCATCTAGCTTTTCTTGGAGTTGTTGGATTTGTTCACATCATCTCAATGGCTGCACAAGAGGTGTTGTCTTGGCTTTGTTACCATGCTTGATAGGACTTGAGAAGTAATGGCCTAAGCTGAGAGTGGCTAGTTATTGAGCACGAGTTGACAGTTTAAGCAGCAGCATGGTGAAAAATAAGGAGAAGATGGCAAATATCAAAAGAACAAAGCTTACAAGTTCCATTGCCAAAGTTCTCAGGAGGTTTCTAATGAGGTCAGACTGGGAGGGGAGGTTCAAGAGGAACCTCTCTGGTAGAATTGCCAATGTTGTCAGGAGGTTTTCACTGAGGTCTGGCCAGAAGGGATGTTTGAGAAGAACCTCTTTAGTGGAATCTGAGATTAGCCAGTTCCTTTTTTGGAAAAGGCACTATCAACCATACCAGAGGTTGTTGTCTTAAGCCTATTACTGTCTATACAATACATACACCTAAAATCCCATCAAGAAGCTTGAGGTGTCCTGCCTTAGGTGACTTTGGAACAAAGGAGCCCCCCTATAAGACAAGAGCTTTGTGCTCAACCTGTAATATTAAAAACTCTATGAAACACATACTACTACACTGTGAAGCCCCAGGCCAGAAAGAAGTATGGCAGGCAATAGAAGGATGGTGAAAGATGAAGGGTGTTGCCTGGAGTAAACCAGACCTGGGCAACATCTTGGGTTGTAGGGCAACACATTGGAAGAGCCCAACCAGTAGAACCAAGAGAGGAGACTCAAGACTCAACAGACTGCTGACAATAGAGGCTGCAACCACAATCTGGGCACTAAGATGCAGAAGAATCATTAAAATGGAAAATAGGCCAGACAATATACTCACAGGCAAGGCAGTCATAAAGATGCTGAGAATAAAGATAAATAATAGGCTAAACCTGGACTGCCTTCTCTCAATCAGAAGTGGCAACACAAAGTGACAGGAAAAAAAGACATCTAGTGAAGGAGATGTAGAAAGGCCTGCTAGAAAATGAGAGCAACTTGCTGATGGACTGGCCAAGATGAGCTGAGGTTTTAGTGGGTATACATGACCCAGAACTCCCAGGAGACAACATACCTCTCAACAGGTAACATAGACCCCCACACTACTCCATACCTGTCAGGAGACTCCTCATTTCTTCCTTCTTTTGCTTCTTATTTCTTCACTCTTCTTTTATTCATTTCCTTATTTCTTCTATCATTCTCTCATTTTGCTGTTTCTATTCTCTTAACACTATCTGTTAGTCCTATTCTCAGCTTTTGAGGTGCTCTGATTCTTTAGCTATCATTCAGACAAGTGTGGATTCTTCAGCACTGCTTCCAGACTGCTTATATAAGCCAGAGTTTGCCTTTCTGACTTCCAAAGTCCAGAGTTTTCCTGCCTTGTTTGTACAGTTGTTTATTTAGGCAATTTTCAAGTTTTCAAGGTTTTGTTGTACTGTACAGTTGTTTTCCATGCTTCAGAGACCCCAGAAGCGTCCAACCTGGCATAGAGAATCTTTAGACTTGTTCTCTTTGGATCTTCCTCTGCCAGGTGAGTAGTTATTATGATATTGTCAGTATATACTCTAATACACTTTGGATCTCCCTCTGCCAGCTATGTGACTGAGCTATAGCCTCCAGAGGTTTCCCTTACAATATCAGGAGTGTGTATAAAGCATTTTCTCAGGGTGGACACCTCAAGATGGACAAACTATCTATAATTAGCAAGCTAAATAAGCTAACCCCTAAAGGGCAAAGTTGTTAGTTGTAAATAGCTACCAGAAATGGTAACACTCCTCCAAAAAAAAAAAAAGAAAAGAAAAGAAAAGAAAAGAAAATGAAGTGCCTAGAAACAGTTGTATCCATATTGTGCTGCTTCCTGCTTGAGATGAGACCTTATAGTATAGAATAGATGTAGAATAGTAGAGTACATCCTCAAGGGCTAACTAACTTGAAGTTGTAGCCCTCCACTGTTGAGTGACACAAAAGTTCGTCTAGTCCCCCTCGGCATTCCCCGTGACCACGTGCTTTCGTTGGGTCAATCTCCTCCAAGTCCCCAATTGCAACCAGGTCGATGTCAAAGCATGCTCACAATTTGGCACGTTCGATTGGTATCTATATGGTAAGATTCGGCTTGATTCGGCGCGACGCGATTTCTGCTGGGGATCACACTCTCTGCCCATCTCTCGTTTCTCATGACTGTCAGGCCACCCAGTGTTATAATTAGTTTCATGCACCATCACTACAATGTGCTATAATAGTCTCTCTGACTTCTCTGACTGCGCTGATGTTGTCTTTTTCCTCAATAGTCAACTCGCCATGGTGGAAGAGGCAGAGGGCGGCTTTGGAGCGTGGTATCGCACGGAAGGTCAGGGTAACGAAAGGTCACTTCATTGCAGAGTACCCGGTCCCAACAGCTGTGAAGGACGCCATTGAGCCTGTGTACGCCGGGAATCACCATTCAACAGAGTTTTTGTACGTCTTGATCTATCAGGACAAGAGGGTCCTTTCACCAAGTGTTTTTTCTTAGCCACATGCGGTACACCGCTGCCACTTGTGACCCAGACGACTTCACGGAAGCCAATGGGTACTCTTTACGGACAAAGATGTATGATCGGGATACAGAAATCCTCATAGCCGTGACCTCTTACAACGAGAACAAGACTCTTTACGCCCGCACACTGCATGGATGGCGTCATGATGAACATCCGCGATATCTGCAAGACAAATCAGTCGAAATTCTGGCACAAGGACGCAGAAGAGGATCTGCTGAACTGGCAGTCGATCGTTGTTGCGCTTGTTGTGGATGGCTTGGCCCCGATGGACAAGAGCGTGCTGGACATTCTGGCTGCGGTCGGCGTGTACCAGGATGGTGTCATGAAGAAGCAGGTTGATGGAAAGGACACGGTGGCACATATTTTCGAGGTGCGTCATTTTTTTGACTTATCTTCCCACTGATCTTCAACTGGCGCAGTATACTACTCAACTTTCTGTCGACCACGAGCCACAACTAGTCCGGCCCCAAGCCGATGATCCCAACAACTTGAATTTGGTTCCAGTTCAGATTATCCTCATTATCAAGGCGCAAAACCAGAAGAAGATCAACTCTCATCGTTGGCTGTTCAATGCGGTATGAAGGATACTTAATGTGAGCTTCACAATATTTCTCCCTGTTCATCCCGCCCGCTCACTCGTCACGATCACAATCACAAGCCAGAAGTTTGTGTCTTAATTGATGCTGGCACCAAACCTGGACACAAGTCCATTTACTATCTCTGGGAGGCTTTTCACAACGATCCAACTCTCGGCGGATGCTGCGAAGAGATTCATGCAATGTTGAAGGGTGGTAAAGGCTCCTGAACCCTCTGGTTGCCGCACAAAACTTCGAGTATAAAATGTCCAATATCTTGGGTACGTTTTTTTCCCTGTGGATCTGTGTACGGATGACCCACCTTTTCCATAGATAAACCTCTTGAGAGTAGCTTTGGTTATGTCTCTGTCTTGCCTGGTGCCTTTGCTACCGGTACCGGTATGTGGAATTCTCTAATTGCGCTTTTGGTGTCTGACACACTCAATAGTGCCATCTTAGGTCGGCCGCTCGAGCAATACTTCCATGGAGATCACTCTTTGGCTGAGCGCCTTGGTGACAAGGGCATCAACATCTTCACGAAGAACATGTTCTTGGGTATGTTGTTTGCTGTGACGCCGATATCCCTCTTATATTTGTCCTCTAGCCGAGGATCGTATTCTTTGCTTTGAGCTTGTTGCTAAAGCTGGTGAACGATGGACGTTCACCTATGTCAAGCCCAGCAAGGCTGAGACTGACGTCCCGGAAAGCGCGCCCGAGCTCATTGGGCAACGTCGCCGCTGGCTCAATGGTTCCTTCACTGCCTCCGTCTACTCTCTGATCAACATCTACAAGATATATCGATCGAAGCACAACATCCTTCGCAAGTTCTTCTTCCTTATTCAGGCTCTGGTATGTAGTGTAGTGTTCATCCATCCGTCGAGGATGAAAAAAAAGCTCAATCGATGACTCATTGCAGTTCAACGCGGTTACGCTCTTCTTCACCTGGTTCTCTTTGGCAAACTCGTGGCTTACGTTTAGCATTATCATCGATCTACTTCCTTCCCAGGGTATTATCATTGGTGGACATATCGTCGTCATTCACTGGATCAATCAGGCTCTGAAATGGATCTACCTCATCTTTTTGGCCCTTCAGTTTGTCCTCGCTCTTGGTAATAGGCCCAAAGGAGAACGTATGGCGTACACTATCACTATGGTTTCTTGCATTAGTAGTTCGCCCGTTAATGACGTTCGGCTTACAGTGTTTACGCCTTCCTTTCTGCGTATCTCCTTTTTTGCGCGTTGCGGCTTATGGTCCTGTCTCTCAGAGCCATTCCTGAACGCGTCGCTCAGCACAAAGGGTTCATCGAGACTTTCCTCCAGTCCCCCCTTGGTCCGTTGATGGCAGCCATGATTGCAACATTCGGTATCTACTTCGTCGCATCTATCCTAGTCGTGAGTCTTCCTTACGATACCTTCTCTCATTTTCCCTAACCACTTTTCCGCAGTTCGACCCTGCGCACATGTTCCTTTCGTTCCTACAATACCTTTTGTTGGCCCATTTTCCCTAACCACTTTTCCGCAGTTCGACCCTGCGCACATGTTCCTTTCGTTCCTACAATACCTTTTGTTGGCCCTAGCTTCGTCAACGTGCTCAACGTCTACGCGTTTTGCAACCTGCATGACGTTTCGTGGGGTACCAAGGGATCCGATATGAACGAGGCTCTTCCGTCGATCACGTCCGAGGCCACTGCTGACGCTGCAGTCGTAGATGATACGATGAACACTCAAGAGAATATCAACGCCGCCTTTCAGGAAACTCTCACCCGGGCGCTGAAGAAGGACGACGAGGCGGGGGAGGAGACGCGTGAGAAGCCTACCTTGGATGACGAGAGCAAGACCTTCTGCACGTGGCTCGTCGCGTCGTGGATGTTTAGTAATGCCGTCCTTGTGCTTGTTGTTGAGAACCTCAACGGCTGGCTTGACCTCGAGTCGAAGTATGTCACTGGCGAGTTTGTGCAGAAGTGGTTCCTTGATTATGCATCCAAACGGAATATGTATTTTACTGTGCTGCTGTATAGTACCTTTGCTCTTTCTTTCGTGCGCTTCGTTGGGGTAAGCCCTCGTCTTGTCGGTCAACCTGTATCTCTTCAACGATTACTGATGACTGCCGCTTGTAGTGCTTGTTTTATTCGACCAAGTTGCACCTCACTCGGGGTGTTCGTCGTTTCTTCAGGCTTAATTGATATGGGGACATGGGGCGGATGTTAGTCCGTCGACATACTCTACACTTTCAGCGCGTTTCTGCGAATCTCTATACCTTTATGTGTCGCGATACGCTCGTGACCACTGAGCCACAGTAGTCAGTCGCGCCGTAGATATGTTTTCCTTAGTTCTATTCGTCTCGTAACAGGTATGTTGAACATTACCAACTCTTACTTATTCAATAAATTTCTCGAGCCGGTCTCGGTCGCAGAGTTAAAATTTTTGTACCTGCTGTGTGAGGGCTATGTTACGGTAAATTAAAGGGTAGCGGCGGGAGGGTAGCGGCGGGAGGGTAGCGGCGGGAGGGTAGCGCGAAAAAGTATTCCAAGTCACTCTTAGCTAGAAGACAATCTATGTTTATCCCTTTCCGTCAGTTATATTGTGCACCTAGAGAGCAATCGTCGAGATGGTTTGTCCCTACCAGGCTCATCGCTCTCTAGGTGCAGTGATCTCAATGTCTTGTGAAATCGGGGATTTAACCCGACCTATTCGTCTCGTAACAGGTATGCTGAACATGCCAACTCATACTTATTTAATGAATTTCTCGCAACAGTCTAGTTGTGGCGCCGCATTGCGAGTTGCGAACAACAGCCTGACATTATGAACCCCCGCACAAAAAATGAAAACTTTCCTGACTCGAGTTTGAGCTCGTAGCAAGTTGCGAATTGAAAATGAATGGAGAAAATACTTGCGATGGAAGTAAAATAATATAATATAATTGGGAACACGAAAAAAGGCTCCTAAATTGGGACTGCACATTGCTTGGCTTTGTTACGTGTAAAGACGACCACTTGACAATCATCTTCGCAGAACTCTTCGTCGATAGTTCATGCACTCATCTATGCGGGCACTTGTGAAACACTCAAGTCGTGATATTTTCCACGGGTCTTGACACATGTGCACTCTGGGCTCGTTCCCCTCCCGAGTGACAGGTGAACTACCTCCTAATCTTGTTACTTGAATAATTCCAGAAAACTAGGAGATGAAAGGTAGAAAATCTGAATAACTCTCGACGAGGTGTTATCTCACTGGGCTGGCAATGGTAGCATTATAGAGGGAGAAGCATCGTCAAGGCACCTGATATAGCCCAACTGCTTTCTTGTGGATCTTATATACAAGACTTACGACACTGTCCTGCCCGGAGAACCAATCAATAGACTGGTGCGAAAAAGAATGTCAACGCGACGCCAGCAGGATTTGAACCTGCGCCCTCAAAGAGGAACAGATAGTTTTTCAAGATTCTAATCTGTCGCCGTAACCACTTGGCTATAGCGCCTGTTATGAAGTTCGTTACGCAGGTGGTTCCGACGATTAGCGACAGAGTTGAGTCCAAGCTAACCGTATTATCATTCTGCATTTACCCACCACGCCTCGCCCTTTTATATTATAGCTTATGTGGTGTCACGAATACACATGTCGGAGATGGGACAGGCCGTATCGGCCCTCCCGATGAGCTCTCCGGCTTTCCCGGTAAACAGAATTTGAGAAGTGTGGTCATTGGCAATATCCCATTCAAGACCTTATCCAAGGTCTACGAACGTGTTGCTATCCCCACCCCACATAGTCAACTGAAGTTCGTCCCCCATTCTTTTACGTAGCGACGGGATCTGCTTGCTCTGGCAAAGCTCATGCTCAAATGGCCTTGCTTCTCTCGTCACATGCTCCGTCGGCAGCCACGAATTAACGCGTATCCAAGACAAATTGATTTCTCGGTGAGCAGGATTCTAAGGCAGTGCTTCCTAGAGCAGACATACAAAGACATCGGGCACTATGAACAAGCTGATTAACAATGAACATGATGACTTCTTTGCGATGGTATACCTTCATTCAATTGGAAGCGATCCACACTTGTCGAGAACATTACGTTCACAGCTACCGGCACAATCGTCCGTTTTGTCGTGTGTGTAACAAGTTTGATGTCAACCGCAAATCCATAGTCCCTGCAACGCTGAATCAAAGTCACCGACACAGAAAAATATGTCTTGATTTACTCAAACAATCGGCTCTACCGAGGCTCGCTCCGACTTGCCCGGTAATGACAACTCGACTAAGTGCGGGCTCAAACAATGGGAAACAAAAATCAAAAACAATGTTCACGAGACGTTCGACGCCAGCAGGATTTGAACCTGCGCCCTCAAAGAGGAACAGATAAAGTAGATTGATTCTAATCTGTCGCCGTAACCACTTGGCTATAGCGCCGTGTCATCTTTTTCTTCCGCTATGTTCCAGACCGTAATGGGAAACCTGGGTCGCGTTAGCAGCTATATGGCTACTAGCTAGATATGATAATTAGAACATACACGCTATGGCATTTGGGCAGGCCATGAAGTTCTTAATTTAGTCCACAGCAGTCGGTATCGAGCCAAAATTCTATGTATTGAATCGCTTATATCTGATGCCGTCTGCTCATACCATGGAAAGCTGGCTTTGGCCTTATCACTTCCTCCAACCTGACGTCCAAGGCTTCACATTGCTCTTTCCAAGGCAATTCCCTGTACTTCGCAGGGGACGTGAGCTTGATAGTCTGCAGGTGAGGCAGCTTTTTTTCGCGAACAGCACTGAGAATGTCTTGTATCAGTGGTTGTTGTGGTAACGAATAATCCCAGCTCGCCAGCTCGACAGTCTCGAGGGCCAAGTGAGGTGCCATGGATTGATACTCCGAGGTGGGAATGATGCTTTGCTTGATCGCTACCGTCAGTTGCTTCATCTGAGGGAAGAATCGGAAAAGATGGACTAATGGAATGTTTTCCCCAGCATAGATGAGATGCGTAACAGAAGTTGGGAAATGACTATAAGCTGCACATCGGTCTAATCTGTCACCGAAACGACAAGTCATGCCAAGATGACACAAGAGTGGGAAACTGAATTGATGAAGCCTCTTCAAATCGAGCCTCTCGAGGCGTAACGTATGTAAAGATGGAAGAGTATATGGGGGGAGAGAATCAAACGGTGGCCATTGAGAATTCTCCTTTGCTGTCTTGAATTCTTCCACAGTCGACGCGTCAAACCAACCAGACATCTCTGAATAGTCCCAATCGTCCACGAAACATACCAATCTATGTTGACTCCTCACCTGACGCTCTTTTGGTTCTTCGTCGTCATACGTATCCGAACGTGGATCAAACTTTGTAACACCACCGATACAGCATGACTCGAGGCTTGTGAGATAACGCAACATCATCTCCACAAGGTCTGTCCGGATCGCAAAGCCATACAACTCAAGGCGCCGAAGGCTTTTCGACCAATATGTTGCATTAGTCATCCATAAAGCCTTGTGAGTGAGGTGGGGTAAATTCACCCCAGGACCCGAGCAAACCATTCGGGCCATTAGTATCTCCAGATTGGGACATGCTGGGATCAAACCCCATAAGATATGGCCGCCCTCGTACCAAGCCTCGTCAGCGTAGATGATATGGCCGATGCCCAGATAGAAGTCGAGACGGCGACATCTATAACCTCGGGGAACGCGAAACCCTACAGGTGTTGTTTTGAGGCTTTGCAGGATTATTGGGATATATTCGAAGCGAAATATCATCACGATTTCATAGAGATAAACCTCCATCAAATTGTGAAAAGTCTTTGAAACCAGGGAGAGAGAGGTCTTCGTTTTCATGGAATCGCATACGAGTTGAATGACTGCATTACGGTCTTCAAAAAAGCTAGAGGGAGAAGTGTCAAACGCCTCTGGGACAAGTGTTGCTTGTCGAAGAATGGAGAATAATATCTCGGTCGGAAAGGCCATTTGTGACCCTGTTTTGCCGGATTAATCCCGAAGAACGATATTACACCAACGGTCGCTAGCGTTCCTTGTCGACGTCTTCAACCATATGCCGGGCCTCATGCCGCCCAGTGAAAGCTGGATTTGGTCGAAAGTACGACTTGATATCTTCCCGACTTGGCTTTAATTCGCTTATTGTGCTTTCACTTGGATTCAAAGCCTCCATACCGGCTCCTTCTTCTGTGCATGCTACGCAGACGGTATACTGAACGGTTTTAAGACGTGTGCATTCAAAGCCTCCATACCGGCTCCTTCTTCTGTGCATGCTACGCAGACGGTATACTGAACGGTTTTAAGACGTGTGCAGGTCTAGGTTTTGTGACTGCCTCATGGAATGACCTTGTCCGGGAAAATCCCAAAAATCCGGTCTCAAATTCGCTATCTTTGACTTCGTCGCTCATGTCTGAAGTATATATAATAATGATACTTTACAATATGATACTATTGCGATATTTGCGAGTTTGGGTGAGACACATTGCGAGTTGCTCCGAACTCTCACAATGGGAAATTTCCAAGACGATGATGAACCTGACCGAAATAAGGTGGGTCAGCCGCCAGTTCAAGGAGTGTAACGGAAGTCTACCAAATAGAGTAAAGTTTCGTCACACGAGATGAGAGCCTCACTATAGAACTGGAGTAAGTCCTAATATTGTGAAAAGCTACCTAATCCACAATCGACTAGGTCTTTTATACTAAGGTGTAACTGCGATAATCATAGCAAATGAGTAAGAGCAGGTCAGTAATTAAAGGACCTACTGTAGTCGGGTGCATTCCCCCCAGACGAACCATAGGAGGGGACGTCTATACTAAGTAGTTGTGTTTTAAAAGTTTTTAAGGAAATTGAATGGAGAAGCGAGAAAAATTTATAAGGATGGAACCTTATCGATTAGTTAATACGTCGCCAATTTATTCTTCTTCTCCTTCGGCATCCACTTCGCCTTGCTGCTCGTTAGAGAGTGCGGCATCCTCCTCGTCAATGTAATAAGTCAACTCGGCGTGTGCCAACTTAGGATCAATCTGAGTGCCGTCCTTCATCACCACATCAGTCGTCCCGTTCTCGTTCTCGGTTACAGTGATCTTCGACTCGACTGGGGCGCGGACGTGGTTATTAGTTGGGCGAGGACTTGGTTTCTTACTAGGAACTGAGGATCGGGGTTTGGTCGCGGGAGCCTTAGGTAAGTCTCTCAGCAATTCTACTCTCGCCTCAACATCTGTCACAGTCAGCAGCAATGTCAGATAAAAATATACTGAATCAAATAAGTCGTATGCATTATGACACCGTTATAATACTTCATGGAACGAATCAGTGGTGCAAGACATGGAACTAGGAAATCGACCTACATTGGGAGGAAGTTGTTGTTCCATGGCTATCTATCACCTTTTGTGACTGTCCTCGGTCCACAAGTCAATCCTTCAAGATGTTGTACGGCAGAAAGATATCAGTCAGAGGAAAAGGCATTCCTCATTCCAAGTGGAATAAAAACAGAAACGTGCAGTCTAAACCAATAGATACTCGAGACGGTGTGTGTTGAAGTAACGGTGTGAGCTAATAAGCTTGCAGCAAAAATAGACGGATGGACGGAGACACGTGAGATATACAGGCCAACAACTTGAGGCATGTTGAAACGGATGAAAGGTGAAGGAAAATGAAGCAGGTCAATAATATGTCCATGATATGAGAAACATAGTGCAAGAATATATATAGCGATTATTTGACAATGGAACTGACACCCCGAACTAGACAGGATGAGATTAGTTGGGTCATAGGCGTATATAGTCATAGAGCATACTTGCTAGATATTCTTTTGCAGAGCTGGCACTCTATAGGCAGAAGTCATGTAGGAGCCCGAAAGGATTGAATACAACTCACTAAACTCTTGATGACGTCGTACACGCTCTTGTCATGGTAGCGAAGACCAGTCGCTGGGTCAGTGTAAGGAGCTTCCAGTCCAGTTATATCACAATAGTGTTTGTGAGGGAGAAAGGATGGAGGTGCCTCAATGGACGTGTCTGCAGATCGAAATATTCATTGCTGTTATAACGAAAAATGATGATGAACTCACAAGAAGGCATATCCTCTTCGGGGCTTTCCCCATCAACATCCATAGCATCACCTTCTAACTTTTCCTGCCGTTTCTTTTCACGTTCTAAACGGTCGCGTTCGCGTTCTTGGCTCAGAACGTTCTTCACGTTCTTGGCGCGTCTGTTGATGTTCTTCGTGTAATTTGGGTTCTTAAACGGTCGTGGGTTGTGTAAGTAGGAGAGTTGTTCACCTAAAGACTATTTTGTCGCAAGAATCAGAGAAAAATACAATCAGGATAGTTGACCACATCCTTACAGGTGTCAATGGCGTCGCATCCCCATCAGGGGCAGCTTTCTTCCTAAATCCACCTCTAGGGGGCCTCGAATTCTCACAGGTGTCAATGGCGTCGCATCCCCATCAGGGGCAGCTTTCTTCCTAAATCCACCTCTAGGGGGCCTCGAATTCTCTTCAGTAACGGTCGAAAAGATGGGCAGGAGGGCTCACATGCTGACGGTAACCAATGCTGTAGATGATCATAAGCAAGAAACAGTGGACGTCATGGTCGACGACGTCGGCATGTTGATTGTTCAAGCGTTTGCCAAATAGCCACTTGATGGCGATCGAAAAAGTTTTGGTAATGGAATACCAGACAACCATCCTCCGTCGGTTTCTCTGTTCTGAATCATGCCTGCCTTGAAAAAACGACAGGCGCATACACAGACTGGACCTAAACCCAAGAAAGTGCAGCTTGAGAAGCCTGCAATAGCTGAGAAAAAACGGAGTCGCCCTGTAACTGTGGCTATTGCGGAGGCTTCTGAGGCCGCCTCGGACGATGAATTTGATGACATTGAAGGAAATGACGATGAATCGGTGGACATGGATAACATAGGTGATGTACCTATAGACGAAGATATTTCAGATACCGCGCCAACTAAGCCTATACAACCGAAAGATCCAAATGGTACGTCATCCATGGTGCACCTTTTGACCTATCTACTTAATCACTACAGCCTCTCGTGAATCCCACAAGGCACAAAAGGCCTTGCATGAACAACGGCGAGCGGCTAAGCCACATTCATCGTTGCTGAGTGATGCAAAGCGAGTGTGGTCGCTCGCGCGGCAAAAAAATATACCTACGGCCGAACGACAGAAACATATCCAGGATCTTATGAACGTCATTCGTGGAATGGTCAAGGAGATCGTCTTCAAGCATGATGCGAGCCGTATAGTACAAACTGTGGTCAAGTACGGTCGGCAGAAGGAGCGAGACGAGGTTGCCCAGGAGCTCAAGGGAAAATACAAGGAACTGGCACAGAACAAGTATTCTAAAGTATGTCGCACTTTAGTTTCTTGTCGTGTTGTACCTTCTAATACAGTACGAAGTTTCTGGTAACAAAATTAATTCGACTATGTCCGGCTCATCGGGCATCTATCTTGATGGAATTCCAGGGCAATGTCCTTCGCCTCCTTCTACACCGAGAGGCGACATCCGTACTCGCAGACGCCTTCGAGTTGTATGCGAACGCTTATGAGCGGACACTTCTCCTTCGCGATTTCTACGGCAAGGAGACGGTGTTATTTACGACATCCGGGGGCAGTGACGAGGAAAAAGAGAAAGCTAAGAAAGGTCTTAGGGGTGTATTGGAAGGCACGGACGTCGAGAGAAGACGGAGAGTACTAAACGCTCTCAAAGAAAACCTTTTCACAATGTAGGTTCACTCTTACAACCCACTTGTTCGCATACTTCTCCCTTCCACAGCTTCAACAACCCAGATAAAGGTGCCGTAACACACGCAGTCGTACATCGTGCCCTATGGGAATATCTCTCTGCTCTCGACGACGTTCCTGATGAGGCCGAGCGCGATAAGCTACGCCGAGAGATGTTCGAGACGTGTCAGGAAGTCCTGGCTGAGATGGTACACACCAAGGATGGCAGCCGCGTCGTTCGGGAGTTTCTAGCATATGGGACAGCCAAAGACCGGAAACAGATTCTTAAGGTGCTTAAGCCACACATCGAGCGTATGTGTCTTGACGATGATGCGCAAATGGTCTTGTTCACGGCTCTTGACGTTATTGAGTGGGTGATCTTAGTCGTTTCCTCTCTACTATGATCCTTATATGTGATATGCAGCGACACTAAACTTGCTTCCAAGTCTCTTATCGCGGAAATGACCGGTCCAGCGAAAAACCTCCTCGTTTCACCCCAAGGTCGCCGTGCCCTATTCTACCTTCTCGTGCCACGCACAAGACGTCATTTCACGCCCACGCAGATCGCACTCCTCGCTGAGACTGACGAGATCCGGTCTCGGACAAGTAAGAAGGAATCCGAAGCGCGAGAGGAGGAAGTCAGGAAGTATGCAAGTGAGGCCCTTTTATCTTGGTTGGAGCAGCACACGGCGAGTATCATCAAAGAGCCAGGAGGCAGTCTCGTGGCAGCAGAAATCATGCTTTTCGCTGACGGAGGTACGTCTCTCCCCCCTCTCGGATTCCTGAACATGACCTTGAGTAAATATCCCGTGCAGACAAAACCCCCGCCTCCCAGTCCCTCCTCCGTGCTATCTCCGCCTCCTACCCCTCTATTGATCCCTCTTCCCCACATCCAATCGACCTCCCGCATACCTCCCGCCTGTACAAAACTCTTCTTCAAGGCGGCCACTTTAATCACGCTACCAAATCCGTCGACCTCGCTCAGAACTGGGATACCAGTCTATTTGCTAAAGAGCTCGTGCGGGTTGTGGGGAAGGACGTTACGGTGGGGATGTGTACTTTGGGTGAAGGGAATGGAGCGTTTGTGGTGGCGGAGATGTGTGAGGCGTTAATTAGGGATGGACAGAACAGTGAAGAGGTGAGACAAGAGGTGAAGAGGTGGTTTGGGGATGAGGTTAGGGAAGCAGTAGAAGGTGGGCAGGCCAAAGGTAAGAAGGTGTTGCTGGAGAAGATAGCTTCATTATGAACGCAATGGTCTTTTGTTCGTCGTGATTTCTTTCAAGAAGTTAGAGTGAATTTAACGAAGTCTTTCCAGTCATCACATTCCTTTAATCCAGTTACAAATTGTAAGAGCCAAAGCGGATAAAAAGAGATAACCACAAATTCGGATACGGGGAATCGAACCCCGAGCTGCCGCGATCAAGTGAGAGGCGATCAAATGAGAGGCGGCAATGTTAGCCGTTACACCATATCCGACATGATGATTCTACAACAATGTCGAATCAGATGCATATGCGACTTCTATCTTGATGATTATCTGGTCCGATCAAGAAATTCCACTAGGCTGACCATATAAATGTAAAGTCGAATCAGATAACTCAAGTAGACTCTGTTCCTGCACTATAAGGTGCTTCAAGAACGTGAGGAATCGACCCCACGCGGAGTACGTAAATATCTTCGAGAGTTTTCGGACTCCCGTCCGAATGTTTGCTTCGCTAATCGCCAAAGAACATGGTCCATGATGGTGCCCGAAGCTGGTTTTGCAGAGTTTGCCGAACGGGGTTGACAGTTGACTGGCCCTGGTAACCTCAATCATTGATCCCTGTTCCATATCTGTGCCCAGTTAGACTAGATCAAGTTAATGCGAAGTTCCGAAAGTCTGTCTGGAAAGATCCTGAGGCATGAGCCTTTGTCACTTGTTGGGTATTCAGGGATAGATAGAAGATTCAGATCGTTCATGGAGCAGAATTCAAGGAACCTTGGGGAATTAATCTCAGAGGATACTTATCCAATATCATACAAGTCATGGACGGAAGTGAAATCCGAGAGGGTTTTATGGGATCGAGTTCGGACAAATTGTCCCTTCCCTTCACAGGGTTAATTTTATGCTAATTTGTCGGACCATCTCTTTCTGACGACTGGGGTGAGGGGAAAAGTTGCCGTGCCTACCCTTGCCATATTAAGAAGTTGGGGTCATGGTAACATATGTCACTTAGGATAATCTCGATTCATTGATCACAACGAACCTTTTTTTTCTTTACAAGTCGAAAGCTTTCCAACGCGCATTCAATCCTGATTATATACATACCATTGCCATGGACTAAAGTATCACTGGTAAAACTGAAATATGTGCCACTTCAAGCAGGGATTTTTTTGTAGTCGGGTAGTACAGATGTAAAGGTCAGGGCCACTATTAGGGGTAAAAAAACGATGATGCTCCTCCATTTGCAATTCAACACTCGTTCCTGATAGCACCCTCTCCAAGACGAGGCTTTGTCGCCTTTTTTCAGTCGGCGACGTGGATGTATGTACCACAGTCCTGATTGATGATATATTCTTGTTAGCGAACTCTTCTCCTCTATCTATCATGTTGGTTGCTCGCGCGATCGAACAAATCCATACGACGTGAGTGCTCTCTCAACATTTTAGCCTTCTTTTTGAGAACCCAAAGCTTTTAGCATGGGCTTCATGCTCATCGGGGTCGTTGTAAGCGCGGTCTTATTTGGCCTAACTCTTGTGCAAACTTTCTACTATTATATTAGTCAGTAATCTGGCCTTGTCCTTAACCTATCTATCTGACCGCTCCCCTTTCAACAAGCTTACCCCAAAGATCCATGGTATCTCCGCACGCTGGTACGTCCAAAATTTCATAAGGTTGAAAGCTTCCTGAGACGACTCTCCTCAAGGTTGCTATTACCGCTGTACTTGATGCCGTGCATCTCGCTTTGATCACGCATATGAGTAGGCAGGATTTAACGCGCAATGCTTCTCACTAATGCATCGTTACAGTCTACTTCTACCTTGTCTCTAATTACAAGTTCGTCCAGTTTGGAACTTCTTGTAGCAGTTGCTGATTTGCGGCTCGACAGCAAACCTGAAATGATGGGATTCTTGGTTTGGTTAATCACGCCCCTCCCCTTACGACACCCTGATAGCTAACTCTTCACTATAGGTCTTTACTAGTAAGTACGCCCGAATGAGCTCTGGCCCCGGGTTGAAACGTATCCCTTTGTTATTAGGTCGAAGTTCTGTTCGGGGTATGCTGGTCTCAGAATTCTGCATCATCGTGACTGAATCTTTCCCTTAGGGCATGACTGCTACTTTGATTCAATGGTGATTATTCGCCCGCTTTTCATATATGCCAAAACTGCTAAAAGGTCCCTAGCTTCTATTTGACGCGAGTTTGGTTGCGTGAGTTTGTTTGAACATCGTTTTCGTTCAGGTTGATTGAGCAACATCCACAGTTAGCAACAAAAACAAGTTCCTGACGGGTTTAATTGCGATTGTTATTATGGGAAATGCCGGTAAGCCCTGTTCACAGTTAGCAACAAAAACAAGTTCCTGACGGGTTTAATTGCGATTGTTATTATGGGAAATGCCGGTAAGCCCTGTTCCTCATTGACGATCAACTTCTGCTATCTTTCGTTTCCTTTTCAGCGGTCAGCATTAGTATGTTGAAATTTGAATAATTTCCTGCACATAAGTTCTGAAAGACATCCCCCAGCTTGGGTAGTTCTTGCGTAGGTCGTTTATTGTCGATATTTCAAGCGTCTCATGCTAACATATCCAGGATGCGACTCGACACGTTCGTTGAAGCGCTGTCGATTTCGGTGAGTCTTTCATGGTCTCTATTTCGAGCTCTACACTGACACTCGTAGTCTGTCTCCATTGCCATCAATGTATTTTCAACTTCGGCAGACATTCTCATTACAACAAGCCTCGTCATCATACTCCAGCGGGCACGAACAGGGTTCAAAAAGTAAATTTCTCTGCATGACGAGTAGGGTTGCGAGTTCAACATGTCTACTTCCTTTTAGGTCAGACACTTTGATCAACAGACTGGTGAGTTTGCGAGGCTTGAAGTTCACTCTGGTTTCCTTTGTGATGTTCATCACAGATACTTTTTATTGTGAACACGGGAGCGTGAGTGAATGCTGTTTCATATCTTGACAATAATATACTGAGGTAAATGCTACTCAAGTTTGACGAGGTACATTGCCATTACACCCACCGAGAAACTGCATATTAAACTGTTTTCAGCATGTGTGCTATAGCGACGCTCATTTCTGTACGCGTTGGCTTTCTGAGAATTTCTCTCGCTGATCAGAAAGTATTTAGCTGGTTGCCTCTCCTTTCACTTTGCTTTATGCCATGTTCTACTTTTGCATTGGGCGCCGTAAGTTCAATGGTCTATACGGGATTGATTTATCCTCAAATCACTTGTATCGAAGTATACACTAATTCTTTCCTCGCAACGCTCAATGCCCGGAAGACAATAACCGGCCAGATCGACGACGTCAGCAATATGCTCGTATCAATTCCGCCTGCGCTTTCCAACACCTGTCAAAGTTCTATCCGAAATAAAACGCAAAAACAGGCCATATCAATCAAAATTGAAACTACGCGGGAACAGCATGGGGTGGTTGCGAACAATAATTCGGTACGTTTTCCCTGCTCTCTCGTGTTCATTATGTTTGATCAATCATTGTTGTGACTTGAAGCGCACTCGCTTACAATCAAAGTCGATTGACAAGAATCTGTACGACGAAGACTTGGTATGTGGTGTGCATCTGCTTCCGATGACATGTACCTGACTTTCTGATCGCACGTTGCAGAAACAGAATGATCCTCCACTAAGAACGAGTACCCGTGCATCATTAGAGTCTGATCAATCTCCTGTATAATCGACCTCTGGGCTCAGGGACGGGCCCTGTAACAAAGTCTCGCGTTTATGATCCCTTAGGATCCAAGGGAACCAATTTCCTCGTGAACACGTTCATTACCTTTGATTACTGATGCAGACCTCTTTATTATACCCTACGTACTTATCCCAATTAAGAACATGTCAGGACCTTCTAGTGCACTCGTACTGTTAACAAAAAAAAATTGGAGCCAACGGGGAGCCTTGCGGCATATCGTTGTTTAGCCCAATTGATGAGATCGGTTTTTTACTCGAACTTCTTCGTCGTCATCGGCTTAGAAATCGGTGATGTGTATTTCCTCGCGCTATTCTTTCACAAAGTCAAACTAGAAGGACATTGGAATCATCGGGCTAGTCTGGCTGAAGTTGCTGTAGGATGGGTAAAATGCCCCGTGCCGTTAATAATTGAATTTAAAAGGAATGAAGTACTTTTGGGGTGTTTGAGATCAAAGTCTCGCTAGTGGCCGCCCGGCGGTCTGCCGGCTCGCCTGTTCTGCGAGAGCGCATTCGCGCGCAGGTCGGGGTGGGCGACAGGGATGAGCGGTTAGGTTTGGCTGTTGAGTGTCCTACTTTACCCCCGCCTCTTAGCCTTGTAGTGTGGCTTGCCGGCGGAATAAACAGATTTCTTCTTCCTTTTCAATGAAAGTACACATAGATACGGGATAGTGATTAGATTAGCACATTGGCTTCAGCTCTATCTATTCCACGTGATGCATGCAAAAAAAATGTGATGGGCGCAACACTATCAGATAGCATGAATGGTGTGATAGGTACATCAGGTATGTGCACCTCGATCAACTAGGACCAGACCGGTTGTCCTGTGGAGTCAATTGACCGCTCTTACGAGATGCTTTCCTGGACCCTTCAGAGTTCAGACGACTTTCCGTCTTACGCTTGCGGTTGTTAGACGAATTTGGAGATTATCACGAGTTCGTGTTTGACGCGACCTCCGTTTGTCTTCCAGTCAATCTCTTCATCTTGAAGACACAGATGTAAGACATTAGGTAGCCACTCTGGATCCTCTAATTCCTTCAAAGCCAAGTCCTTAATTGCTTCAGCCTCTTTGCGCTGCTTAGATCCAACCCTTGGAAATCTTTGCGCGGGGTTAGTATAGCGCTCACACAACACCTGCCGCATGTC
The DNA here is from genome assembly GCA_027475525.1 of Macrolepiota albuminosa. NCBI lineage: Eukaryota > Fungi > Basidiomycota > Agaricomycetes > Agaricales > Agaricaceae > Macrolepiota > Macrolepiota albuminosa. The sequence continues at coordinate 65,199 of JAMWFC010000112.1, forward strand.
TTGCATAACATACTTGATCCCGACGTTTGCAAATCGCGCCTCTTCCATTACATCGCCCGATTTCATACTCGAGCACCTCGCCCTACCAAAGAAAGGCTCATCTCGATATCTGGCATCAAAGTTTCTGTGCAACTCGAGAGTCAGCTGTTCAGAGCAAAGTGCATGACCTGTGTATCGCAGCGCCATCCAAAGTATGAGATGGTAAAAAGACTCAATGTCATCAATCCGGTTTGGGATCGTTGGCTCTCCGTCATTCAGCTGCGAAAAACGGATTGGAAGGAACTGCCAAGTACCCTATAGACTAATTTCAGTATGAGGAGACAACCAGTTTAAATGCTCATACCATGCGCTCAGGCCATGCTTCGACATCACCTTCACCAGGCAGACCCAGGTCAAGGGACAGGTCCCAATTGATGAGATAACCCTGAACTGTGCCGTCTTTGCTTCGCTTGAACATGATATCGGTGCTGTTGGTATCACGATGAAGAACTTTGGCCATAGCAGCAGCCTGGCCATGAGCTAGATCCATCATGTTATAACATCAAATGAGTCATAAGGAATCTCAGTCATACCGATCAAGGCATCTTGTCTGACAGTGACCATTTCCCATATGACCTCAAGTTGGTTCAACGTGAACGGCAAGTACTCGAGGATAATGCGGTAGTGACGATGTGTGCGCAACGCGAGCTCAAGAGGTTTCGCGGCCTTGTCAAGCCATAGCTTCGTTTGCGTGGTATGGTACAGATCATTATCCAATGTCAGCACCAACATAGACTTCCAGAATATTCTGGACCTTATGCTCGTGAAGCCTTGTATAAATCTCATGTTCTGGCTTAAGCATAGGGGAGACGACGCGCCAACTGTCTTTGAGCAAGACAACCATATTGTTCTGTAAACAGTACGCTTTGAAACAGCGCGTCGAGCACCCAATACGAGAGGTAGAATCAGGACACTGGTCTTTCAGAATGATGCATTTCTTGTCACCAACGGAAATGGCAAGGAGACGAGCTTCCTGGTCGCATTCCAATGAGTCCCAAATGTCTTTCCTTTCCGAAGGAGATAGATCGGCGGCGGTCACAGTAGAATCATGTCCACGCTCTGCCGGTGTCGCGAGAGAGAATCGATAAAAGAAATCAAAGAGGGAACGATTGTCAAATGAAGCCTTTTCAGTAACAACGACACCACTCCTGTCCCAACGAAGAAGACGCATGTATGTACGGAAGATGAGAGCCGAGAAGATATGAGTGCGGAACTCTATTGCTTGATGACAAGTCGAAGAAGACGCATGTATGTACGGAAGATGAGAGCCGAGAAGATATGAGTGCGGAACTCTATTGCTTGATGACAAGTCGCATAGTTCGTGATCTGGCCAAGAGTTTTTGAACCTTCGTTACTTGTCGTCAGAAAGCCATTCATGTTGTCGTCAAAAGGATCTTCCAAGTCATTGTACTTGACCTCGAACATAGCCTCAATATTGTTCTCGTTGGCGTAAACGATGATGTCAGGCTTTCCTTGGTCTTCGAACACTTGGACTACGTGGTCATCCTTCAACTTGTTGCAAAATTCAAGTTCGGTTGGGCACAATTTCGTAAAATAATTAACCTATGTGGGGGTCAACGATGACGATGCAGACAACTATAGAAAATACAGACCAAAGGTTCATACATGTCACTTTCAACTTTTGCGGCCTTCATGACTGGCAACAGTTCTTCATATGCAACTGTCCCATTGTGCGCACAGTGACCTTGTGATAAGGGTAAGAATGTTCTAAACAGGTCAACCGGAACGGGCCCAACAACCCTCCGCGAAACCTTATCGAGTATGTCTACACGGGAGACTCCTGATATGTTCTGTTGAAATTGCTAAACGTTTGCGACCCAATAGGTTAACACAAATCCATACAGTGAGGCTCCATCAGAGTCCTGAGATGTAACAGGTGTGCTTGCTGGAAATTTCCCGGTCGATTCTAAATGACATTGCATAGTAAGTCGAAAAAAAGTACTTCGAAACACGGTGTGCTTGCTGGAAATTTCCCGGTCGATTCTAAATGACATTGCATAGTAAGTCGAAAAAAAGTACTTCGAAACACGGGTGGGGTACGATAAACAAAGGCCGAAGAGATATTATCTTGACAGATGTATATCTATGCGTTCTTGAAGAGGGTCCATCGGCGGAGTTTGGCCTCATGCTCTGCCCTTGATGTACAAGACAAACCATTCAAAAACAAACTACAAATCGGGACGAGGACCTACATTGTTGTCAGCCTCATTGCATTGTGGGAGATAAAATTTAATCAATTTGAGTTCCCTCATATCCCTCCGTACCTAGAGCCGTGGCTATAGTGTATCAGTACACCAATCAACGTCATTCAATAAAGGTCACTAACACGAAAATCGAATTGGTCGAAGGATATCTCCAGGTTATCTGCTGAGTTGCTCTGCGTGACACGTTCCAAGAAGCTCGTCTTTTTTGAGTAACGTAGGCGTGGAAGCCAATGAGTGGCAGCAAGGGTTTTTTTGAAATTACGATGATGCACGACTGAGATAAAAATATATGGTCTATTACGGGTGAAATTGCGCTAAAAATTAAATAGTTATAGTGTTAACAACGTCGTCGCTTCCAAATACCAGGAGTGAAAGAGGCAACAAAATCCAGATTATGCCTGGCGCATAATCATAAGGACAGACCAAAACAAACGGCAGCGAAAAGGAAGAACAGGAAAGAGGAGATAACGTGACTGCACGTGACATAGACTTGTGTCAGATGAAAAATCAGCCTAGCTGCTTAAGTTAAACCGTTGAGTCTCCAAAAAACCCACTACTAAAGTAGTAGGAATAAGTGCTTTGCTGCAGTGCCAAACGCTTTCAGCCCTTTGAGGTAATTTTCGAAATACTCCTCATGTCCAACCAATCCATTCTCTGGACGACTTATCTGCATTCAACCGTTTTGTATATCATATATTAACACTGACTTTGGCAATGTCCTGTTAGATCGCTTCCTGAAAATCAACTTACGAGCAGACTTTTCATTGATACGCTCGGGGCCTTTCGTAATCTATGCTCTCTGTCAGTACGAACGGCGGAGGTTCCGCTTAACTAGAACGGATAAGTGCATCAGTGAACGCTTCAGATCGGGTATATTGGCGTCCTTGAACAAACAACTTTTTGACTTTGTCCCAGGCGGGAGTGTTGTACAACGCATCGCTTTTCTCTCAATGAACAGACTAAGGGATGTCAATGCTTACGGGTGGTAATCCGCCAGGACTTCTTCGTTTACCTCATGGTTAGTACTAGTAACTGAAGAAGGGATGTCAATGCTTACGGGTGGTAATCCGCCAGGACTTCTTCGTTTACCTCATGGTTAGTACTAGTAACTGAAGTCCATCAAGTTTCCTCGACACGAGCAAGGTCTTCAGGTTCTCTGCATTAGTATGCATGATCCTCCCTGTCCTTGTGGTTCTTGACGTGATAGGGTGATCAACCTGAGTTGTCTATAAAGCCTAGCTTCCGTATACCTTACCCGGTCTAAAGCTCACTCACTCCTTCCTATGCCCCGCTATTTCATTTCTTACTACCTACTGCTCTATCTCGCCTATCTTGGCTTTGCGTCACCGTCGCCGTCACGACCCAAACGTACCTCAGGCGTCACAACATCGCCCATCGCAGCGGACAAAAACACATTCGACTACATCATTGTAGGCGGTGGACTTACTGGAACCGCCGTTGCTGCGCGTCTCGCAGAAGACCCTGGAATCAGGGTCTTGGTCATCGAGGCAGGCGCGGACGACAGGAACGACTCAAGAGTGTACGATATCAATACCTACGGCCAGTTTTTTGGGACAGACCTGGATTGGAGTTGGCCGACGACGGAGGGTCGAGTAATATCGGGGTACGTTCTCTATTTTCTGATCTGTACCTGGGAGGTGACAGATGGATCAATCAGCGGGAAGACGTTCGGAGGGGGATGTAAGTAATCCATTGATCCGTCTGTCAAAAGGCAGGTACTCAGCGCGCTTTGGTCGCATTCCTAGCATCCATCAATGGCGCAGCATACACTCGTGGATCAAAAGAACAATACAACGCGTGGTCCACCCTCCTCGAAGCGTCCGAAGCCAGTGTAGGATGGGATTGGACCGGTCTCTGGTCTTACATAAAAAAGGTTTCGTTATTTTTCCTTCCCTCCCTTCGACCACTCATACTCACCCCATCTTTATTATTGAATCCAGTCCGAATCATTCTCACCACCTAACGATGTCCAAGCATCCAAGGGTGCTCAATTTGTCGGTTCTTACCATGGGTACTCTGGGCCTGTAGGCGTGACGTTTCCAGAGCCCAGCGCGATGTACGGCGGACCTCAACAACCTTATTTCATCAGTACAATTCAAAGACTTACGGGCATCAAGCGAGCTAAAGATTTGAATGGCGGGACGCCGAACTGTGTTTCCGTTACACCCATCGTGAGTTCTTTCTCCAGGCAAAATATTTATTGCACAAATCTGACGTGTTGCCGATTGCCAGACCGTGAACTGGCGTGACCAAGGTCATCGTGCCTCCGCGCCTGAAGCGTACTTCACCCCCGTCGAGAACGTACGTCCAAACTGGCTTATTCTTACTAAACACCAGGTCAGTCTTTTTTCTTCCTCCCCTTCACCCCCGTCGAGAACGTACGTCCAAACTGGCTTATTCTTACTAAACACCAGGTCAGTCTTTTTTCTTCCTCCCCCTCCCTAAACTCCTCATTGAAGCAATCAACATTTCGACAGGTAACCAAATCAACTTTTCGGGACCTCTCTTCCCCTAACTGCAACTGGAGTCGAATTCGCTTCATCATCCCACGGTTCTAAGCGATACACTGCCTTTGCGCGAAGAGAGGTAATTGTTGCAGCTGGCGCGATTCAGGTCTATCCTTCGTCTTTCCTTTTTATTTTCTCTCGACTTATTGCTGGAAGACTCCAGCACTGCTCCAACTCTCGGGCATCGGTGATTCTGCAGTCCTCCGCCCCTTGGGCATTAAAACGCTCTTAGATCTTAGAACTGTAGGACGGAACCTTCAAGAACAGGTACTGCGTTTTCCCTTCCGAGTCACTTCCTTTCACTAAACGTTCACGACGCAGCCAATGAGTACCTTTGGCGCTACTGGTAACGGTTTTAATGTCGGTGGTCGAGGCCCCTCAGACGTCATCGCGTTCCCAAAATGAGTACCTTTGGCGCTACTGGTAACGGTTTTAATGTCGGTGGTCGAGGCCCCTCAGACGTCATCGCGTTCCCAAACCTCCGCAAATATTCGGTGCCCAGACAAACACGACAGCACAGAGGATCTTCTCAAGTCTGAAAAGTTGGGCGAGTTCGCAAGCGGAGTCAGCCTTAAGTGAAGATGCATTGAGGACGATATTCAAGGTGCAGGCTGATTTGATCGTCAATAAGAACGGTGTGTCGTAAGGCGTTCTTCTCGATACGGTGTACTGATAATGTTATGTCTTCAGCTCCAGTTTCGGAGATCTTTTACAATACGGATTGGCCCACGTACGTCCTACTTCCTTCCACCCGTCTCCCTATGACAATACTGATGATTGCAGTGCAGTTGGCATAATTATGTGGACCCTCCTCCCTTTCTCCCGTGGGACTGTCACTATTAAAGTACGTCTTGTCTCAAGTCTACGAGTGGATGAAGCTGATTATATTGGTACAAGAGCAAAGATCCCTTTGTCTACCCCACCATCAAAGTAAACTTCTTTGCAACGGACATCGATATGGACATTCAGGTTGCCACTGCACGTCTCTCTCGGAAAATTATCACCACTCCTCCCCTCAGGTTCGTCATCTTACTGTTTGCAGGCGGTCAATTAGATATGCTGACTTAGTCCCGTGGTGGTGCGTAGCAAGTTGACGAGAGGCGAACAGATCCCAGGCAGGCGGTCAATTAGATATGCTGACTTAGTCCCGTGGTGGTGCGTAGCAAGTTGACGAGAGGCGAACAGATCCCAGGTAATGCTGTACCCGACAACGCCCAACGCGGCACAGACTCGGCTTGGAAGGCGTGGATACAAAGTAATTACGTCTCCGTCGCTCATCCTGTTGGTACGGCGCTATGATGCGACGCAGTCTCGGTGGTGCGTGCATTTTTTCCCTCTTCTTTTTGAGAACGTATTCACGAGGTTTGCGTGTGTGGTCTCTAGGAGTGGTGGACGCGCAGTTGAAGGTGTACGATACGACCAATGTGCGTGTTGTCGATGCGTCGGTCATGCCGATGCAAGTCAGCGCCCATTTGTCTGCGACGCTGTACGGTGTTGCGGAGAAGGCTGCGGACCTTATCAAGGCGTCTCAATGACAAGTAGACTCCTCGGTTTTTCCTTTTTTCCTTGATCTCACTTCTTGCCTGTTGTATACCGGTAGTACCGCTTTTGGACCGTTAAACATGTTGTAGCGCTTTGAGCACCCTCTGTAATCTTACGTCGGTAGATTCAATAACATTGAATATTGAAAATCCACCTAGACCTGAAAGTTCGCTTATAGTTCACTTTGGGAAACACTTATCTATCGAACCATCCCGCATGCTTGTCGTTGAACCTGATTTAACTCGATCAATGATGGCAAGTTAATACATGCTACCATGTTTGTAGGCTTGTCGCTCATAGAACCACACTGGACACATCTTAAGCACCCGGACAATAGCTTTATCGAATACAGTATCTAATATCACGGTTTTAGTCAGTGCCTCCGATGAGGCCTTTGGGGGTCACATTTGAGATCAAACGGGAACCTTGCTACCCATTCTAAAATTGTGTTCTCGGTTCCTGGTCATCGCTATCTCCGGGATGACACTACTACGGAGTGACTAGCACCCGTTTTACCAACGTAGGCAATGACGTTGACCTACGAAGGTTTCTTGTTTCGTATAGGTTCAATTATAATGATATACAGGGGTCAGGAGACCAGATGTGTTGCATATGATGATCACTTGGGACACAAAATCAGCCACGTTGGTGCTTATTGGAGCATGGGTTGTAAACTCATGTATCGCCCCTCCCCCAGAGAAGCACGTCCTTGTACCGTCGGAACACGATTAGGTTGCCTGTAGGTCGATGCCATCAAAACCAGCATGGAAGAGATAAACTTTGAACTCGTAGATCGAGCGTCGCGCGATAACGGATGGGACATGGATAATTGAACACCCTTTCATTCTGGGACAAAGGCGTAATAGAATCAGGTCACTCTCCTGTCCGAGTAACTTGGTAATTACCGTTGACGTTCTGGACATCTGGGACAAAGGCGTAATAGAATCAGGTCACTCTCCTGTCCGAGTAACTTGGTAATTACCGTTGACGTTCTGGACATCTGCCTCGTCGATCGAATCCTGCATCCACGCCATCGTGCTTGTACTCCGACTCTTGAAGGGAATTGTCGACGATACAATTGGGTTTGTCAGAAGTATCCCAACGATAAACTTGCAGTTGAACGTAAAAAAGCATTCTCTGTCTAGTAGCTTTATACAATCTTCGTACATCAGGGGCCCCTGATCAGCAATGCTCTAGTGTTGGATTTCAAGCTTAACAAATCCTTTCGGGGACTGCCAGAGGGTGAAGTAGTCGGAAAGAGACGTGATTATTCGAAATAAGACATAAAATGAAAATGCGAAGTGTGCGATAAGTACTATTTAGGATGGTGTCAATCTGGCACCTACAGTGTATTGAGGGACCGCGCACCTTTTAAAATTACACATCATGCAGGAATCATGATATCGCCCCATGTCCTGACTGCTAATATACCTCCAAAAAACATAGTAAGGCCAACGAGAAGATTGATATTTCCAGGAAGCTTTTCAGGCGAGAAGATTTCCGTCTGGAGAAACCTAGTCCAAAGTCAATGCTTAGACGAACTTGCACAGACGTTGGCTCACGTTGACAAGGCTGATTGGTCCTCGTTATGACCGCCGACTGTGCGTCTTTGTGAAGGATGGGGCATGTAGGACGGGACAGAAGGAGGTGCAGAACGACGAGCCATACTTTGGTTTGTTGTGGAGGAAACTAAGCCGTGACGTCCAAAGTTTTACTTTTCCACGACTCGGGTTAGGGTTTCTCAGGTTGGCGGCTCGGGCCGGTCGTTGTGCCACAACCGCGTAAACGTTTAAACTTTAGCGCTCAGCGCTGATAACAATTTAGCTTGAGATCATTTCTCCGCGACCAAAGTTAAAGTGCGTATCAATGGTGCTCAATATCGCTGGGATTGTGACGCTGAACATCTTTAGACGAATCAACATGACCCCTCTAGATGACACCTCACTCGTCCACGACAAACTCGCTGGCAAAGCGTATGATGACAGTAAGCTATTAAGTGATTATATTATGTCCAGAATCGAGATCATAAAACACTGCAGAGGCTGAAACTGAAACACTCTCTGCGATGTATAAAAAGATTTCAGTCGCTGTCTCCAGGCCCGAGTCGTACGATATCCGAGGATCTGCATTTCAAAGCCTGCACATACCGCCTGTCCTACGGCTTCCGC
>JAMWFC010000111.1:0-15999 GCA_027475525.1 Macrolepiota albuminosa
GTGCCTTCGGCACGCAGCGCAGCTCGTTTGATGGACTCCGAAAATTGCACAGCCACAAATTCAAAGTCAGCTTATTTGATAAGCTGCTGACAAAGATTAGCTAAGATTTTGATATTCTGACAAATCTTAGGTCAGCAGTGCCAAAAAAGGATCAAGTTCACACAGGTCGTCCAATTCTATATAGATTGATATTCTGACAAATCTTAGGTCAGCAGTGCCAAAAAAGGATCAAGTTCACACAGGTCGTCCAATTCTATATAGATAAATTAGTTACAACAGCTGTCTGAACTGTAATATGAAGTAAGTTCTACTGTCTCAGTCTTTGGAAAAGGACTGAGGGGCCAGAAAGGGAAATTCCTCCAATAGAGGAGAACGGTGGCTGAGTAACTATACATTGTCCTGGAGAAGGAAATAGGTAAAATAAAATAAAGAAATAAGAAAAACTTTGAGATGCTGGGAAGTAACTGATATGCCGCCGCCACAGCATCGAGTCTATTTCGACATGAACTCTAAGCTCTCAAAACAGTAACTTCCATTACAATATCATAATTGACATTGTAACAAAACGCAATTTCTAAAGGACAACCTCTATGGGCTGGGATATTGTGGTGTGACCTGCTTTCTGTAAAGAAATCAGACCTCCACATTACCAGAAGCAGAAATGCATTTATGCACAAATCCCAGATTTTTGTCCAGGAGACAGGATAAATAAATCGCTTAAATGTCGATGTATATGTATACTAGATATACTAGATGCCATATGTCATATGCTAAGATATGTGTAGTACGTATAAACGTATAAATTACAAGTGCGAATGCTCCGGGATGCCATAAAAGGAAGGAATGAGCAGTAAGGAAGAAGACGGAAGTAAAGTTGCGAAACAACAAATGGACGAGTTGAATGTTGGATTGTCTGGACGATGGCAAGACCCAAGCCCAGACTCAAAACCCAAATGCAACCGCTTGCCTCTTCCCAAATCACTACGTCTTAAACACAATTATCATCACCAGCAACACAAAAATCAGCACCCCAATCGCCACCGTTGAACCTATATCATAACGTCGACATTAGCTTCCAATGGAAGAAAGAGAAGAAATCTCAAAACTTAAGCACTCACCATTTCCCTTGACCCCCCTCCCAACCCTCTCCAGTCCCCTCCTCGCCCTCCCGAGTCTGCCCTCTGTTCTCTCCACATCCGTATCGAGTTCCTCCAGCAGCCCGTGGTGCACGTCTAACTCGTCATTGATCTGCAGTGAGATGTGGTGTTGCCGTGTGATGGAGTGCGAGAGGCGCGACAGGTGCTGGTCTTGTTCTGTAGGGAGAAAAAACCAGCGTTAATCAAAGTAGCTTCTTGATCTCCAAGGACAGGGAAAGATGTATGTACCATCCATCATCCGTCTCTGTTGCAACATGATTCCATGATCATCTTCGTTATCCGTAGCAGCAAGAGCACTAGCCGCGGGATCCTCATCCGTGTACGGCGTATACGTATACGTCGGCTCCGCAAGGACCTTTGAGTTTGGGTTCGGAACCGTTGGTTGGGGGGCAATGACCTTCTGCTCTTGCTCCTGCTCCTCCTGCAGACTACGCACATGATCATGAACTCTCCAAATACCATATAGAAACACGCAGAGACAAGACGAGACAAACATACCTCTCAACAACCCCGCTGTCGTCTCCCAACATCCCCCTCATCCTCTCATACTGCGTCCTCAACAATTTCGTGGCCTCTGTGTTCGTCCTCCCTTCCTTCTTTTCCAGCTCAAGTATCCCCTCCCGCAACCGCACTAGGTTCTTCGCTATCTGTGCGAGGTGCAGGGACGCCTTGCCCTGGGCTGGCGCGGGCGTCGAGGATGAGGATGAGGGATTAGATGGAGGTGCTGATGATAAGGGGTCGTGACGATTGAATATGGGGTTGGTAGAGGGGTTGGGCGAGGGAGAGAACGAAGGCAACGTCTGCGCCCTCTGTCTCTCCAACAATAGCGAGAGCGTAAGCGTCGAAATAGACGTTAATTTCGCTAGGGTGCTACTACTAGAGCTTGAGGTATTTGCAGACATGGTGTCCGTATATGTCGTTTCTCGGCTGTGCGAGCTGCGTTTCTTATTTTTTTCGTCAGTTACTATGGAAAGAAAGAGGATCGCTCGGAGTAGCGCAATTGAGAGGAGGGGGAGGAAACGGAAGGAAGACGGTGTGCGTCGTGGGGAATTGTAAATGTTCCAAGTGCAGCTGGCAGAATTGTTACAAATGGGGCAAATGGCACTCTCAGGGGTCGTGTGTACATGGTGCACGTGGTTTTGATTCCCGAGTTGACGCGTTCGTGTCCCTGCTTCGACCTTTTGTACAACGCCTCAGGCCACAGGGCCTCAAACCCTCGAGAACGGTGAATGGGATGATCCGGTTTATGCATTTTTCATTGTCCATGATTCACGAGCCTAGTTCTGTTGATCATGGGTGTGAAATCAACCTATAACAACGGGGACGAATTCCGACGACCAAACGACCGTGGAACACGTGACGGCGGGGACTTGGGACTTCCCGAAGGAGGAAAAGAAGCTATGCATCCACTCCACAGTGGAGACTCGATCCCCTGACGATGAACTTCATCACTTCCAAATGTTCCGATATCATTGACAATCATCTTATGCCTCTCAGTGACCCCGTGAAAGCGTGTGCGATTTTGCTTTGCTGGTGTTGCAGGACTCGGAGCTTTAGTGAGGGAAGATTACGACTAGTGTGATGATAATACAATGCCATTTGAACAACTACTCTAGGCCATATTGCTCATTTGGTGACAGAGCCTCACAATTTGGCTTCAGATGAATGACTCAGCCTTTCTCTTGTGGAAATCACGGAAATTTAGCAATAGGGAAGCACTAATAGACAAGAAATATGAGAAAATGGCGCAGATGATGCCTTGTACCACTGGATCAGGACCTGGATCCCTTTTTGTTTGGGGGAGTTAAGAGATTCATCATGAAAGTGATAGGTAGAAAAGGAGATCGATATCAATAGAAGCGGCAAAGTTATAAGATGTCCAGTCTTGATCTAGTCTGCAATAATCCAAAATCAAGCCAAGCCGTGTACATAGGTAGCTAGCTTGATGTAAGTGAAGGAGAAAAAAAGGAAACCATCCTACAGATAAAAAGGAAAGCGCAGGTGTTGATGTAAAGTTCCGCTATTACACTTAAGCTTGAGCACCGAGCCATAGATAAACTTGCACTTGCTAATTCTTTGAAAGGCTCAGTGTCCACATTCATGGATCTGCACATAATTTTCCAGTTGTTCAAGTTATGCTAGCTATAGCTCAGTTGCGTGACGTTGCGCCAATGTCGCGCAAACAGAAAAAAAAATGAAAAAAAGAGAATTTCCTTTCTAAGACATGTTTTTGCATATGCTGTCCGTTATTGCAGATTTGAGGCCCCAAAATTTGTGGATTTGATGCCAAGATGTGGGAAGGGAGCTTCCCGGGGCCTATCAGGATGCTGTCTTTGTCAAGACTTTGAAAAGTTGAGCTCTACAGACTCCCAATGTCTGAGGCAGTGACAACAATATGCACTACTGGTGCTAAAACCTGTTTTCAGCAGAAAAAGTGACAAAGAAATGTGTCATGCCATTTCTTTAGCAACTTTTTGCCTTGTAAAAAGGCATTGTTCTGTTGTCTCAAATTTTTTTCCCTTGGAAATATTTATTTTGGAAATGGCATGACACATTTCTTTGTCATTTTTTCTGATAGAAACATGTTTTAGTACCAGTAGTGATAGATAATAAGATGCAGGAGGGTGATAGGGAGAGAGGAACAATGAAGCAGGAACACTCTGCAGAGAGCCATACTAGACACACTAATAGATAGGATAAATGTGAGACTAAGTTTGGACCATGTAATGACAACTGAGGAAGAAGGAAGAAGAAAGAGACTGGACCAATGATTAGTAAGACAGATGTGGAAGGGCCTGCTAGAAAACAAGAGTGACTTGCTGAGGGGATGGCCCAGGCAAGCTGGAGGTTTTAATAGGTATACACCAACTCAAAGATCAGAGGAGAGTGGGCAGTCCAAACAACTAAAATGGATTCCACACTACTCCAAATAAGAAGTGTGCATAAAGCATTTCCTCAGGGTGGTCACTTGAAATATGTAGGAACTGCTTTCTACCCCAGCAGGCAGGATGAACTAACCCCAAAAGAGTCTGATTGGTAGTTGCTGAAAGCTACCTATAGGATTTGGCAATGCCTATAACAGGTTGTAGCTGCTTATTAAATATACAGCCACCTAATTTCCATGCCATTTCTCTCTTTTCAACCTTGTCTTGAGTACAATGTGCCTAACCTGCCCTGTGAGCCCAAGTATCAACTATAATTCAAGGTAATGATATGTAACAGCCCAACTTGTTTAAGCAATTTGAAGGACTTACTGTCAGAATATCAGCTGCAATACCCCCTTCAAGAACAGCTCTCTGCACTGTTCTCTGACTCATTGTCTGGTCTACTTGGATTCCTATTGCATTTCCAATCTCCTTCAGCACTTCTCCAACTTTGGTCTCTGCAGTTCCAACCAAAAGCATGTAGCATGCAAGTCTTTGTGTCTGAGCAGTGTATATTCACTCCACGCTGCATGATCTGAAAGATGTGTCCTTTTTTTTTGGCCTTCTCCAGTGCTCTTTCAACTGCACGCTTCCTGATTATCTTGAAGTGTGCAATTTGCTTTGAGAACTGTGCTAGATCCCATGAAAGAACATAGTGTCATTCTTTGAGAGCACCAATTTCCTGTCCTTGATCATCTACAAGCATCCTGAATCCTTTGAATTCTAGGTTTTTCCATACTGATACATCTTGAAAAAATTTGATCTTGGTCTCTTGTTTGATCCTTTCCATTTTGATTCTCTCAATAGACTTTTTAAGATGGTGATTTCTCTGCTTCTTGCTCTTTAACTGACATGTTTTTGTCTCCAACTTTGTCTGATATCAAGCTTTCTGGATGGATGCAACATCATTGGATGATAATGTGCTGCATGATGTGTGATGTGTTGAATTTAATGCCTGTTTCTGCTGGTATGTCTCCTGGGCTTTGAGAATACTAGCTTTTTGAGTAGAAGATCGACATTTTGGCTTTTTTCCCTTGAAAATTCCCATTGGTGCAAGATAGAAAATTTCAACAAGCAAGAAAATAAGTAGAACAGATTGATGAAGGGTGTCTGAGCCACTTCATATGAGTGGATTGTACTGTTACAGAAACTATCTATTTGACATGTTGAAGAACTTGTCACCAGACATGCATTATATAAGCTAATTTATGACTTTGATGTGTCTTTCTCCCCGCTGATTTTTACAGTCATACATTTCTCTTCCACTTGCAACAAAAGCAGAAACATGTTTTTTAAACCAGATTCTAGAAATTGTTCAACTTTGTTTTCTAGATCTTCGTGCATAAGATTCTTATTAGATACCTACTGAAATGGGTATTTCAATATAAAAAATTTGGCTTGGCCAATTTCAAGATAATCTATTAAGATAGACATTTGCACACCACCCTTGTCCAAAAAATAGTCGTGATATGCCGAAATTTGGTTATCTCACTGAGAGGTCACTTTTTAGTGAGGAGTAAATATCTACAAACAAAATAGGATTTCTACTTAAGCAGGTAACACTCCTCCAAAAGAAAAAAAAAAAACACTATTCGTCAAGACATAACCCTCTTCTCGTTACTTACGCAAGAGAGTCGGGGATCCCAATCGACTTTCCTCTCGGCCTCTGGTGAACCATTCTCATGCCCTGCCCGCTAATCCCTCTCACTCCTGTCATCCCATCTCCAAGACCCTGTCGGCTGCGCATCTGTACCCCTGCCTCGAAACACACTGGTAATAATCACTGACATGCTGCACATGCACAGACGCACCCGCCGCGGGGTTAACGAGTGGGTTCGCAGGCGGTAGCCCCAGAACGCACGTGGTTGCGGTGGGTAAGAGGCTCACAAAGGCAAAGGCTGAGGCGAAGGAAGACGCGCGGCGGTGCGAAGGTGAAGTGAATGTGATAGGTGTGCGTGCAGCGCCTGCTTGTTCCCGTGTGCACGAAGGACGAGACCAGTGATCTCGCTCGGGAAGGCGCGTACGGTGTGCAGGGGCTCAATATTCAATGCCCAAGTCCGGATTTTGTATGCCGACAGTCGCCAGTGTGATAATCCAGGCGCAGGCAGTGAAGGCGATCCTGCTTTATCGCAGACATCCGTCAATGGTGCTCAGACGAGAGCGGTCGGTGCGAGTTGTCATTCGAGCTCGCCGACTTCAAAGCAGACGTCGAGGTCCACAAATAGACTGTTGGACCAGACATATTATGCTGAGTGATTATGTGGGTGATGTGCCACAGGTGATGTACAGATTGAATAGGTCGTTTCCAGGAAAGAAGGCATATGGAATAGGACACTGGATTGTATAAGCATACCTATCTTCATTTCACAATCGCAGTGTTACTATGTCAAGGGTGTGAACAAAGGCCCAAGCGCGAGAACAGCTTTGTGTCGCAAATCAGTGGATGTGAGAAAGCGCATTCTTTCCTTCCCTTTGTTTAAGTTCTACGATTGACACCCCCCATGCGGAATATCAAGTCAGACCAGAAACAACGCGGATTGAGGATGTTATCTTTGGGTATGCTCTTTTGACTGTGAATCGCGATTACTAACGTTATCGGAATGATCATCCAGATGACGGTGGTGTACGTGGACTGTCTGAGCTTATTATTCTCCGAGAAATCATGTTTCGTCTAATGCGCCTGGAGAACGCTCAATCTCTGCCTAAGCCTTGTGATTATTTTGATATAATTGGTGGAGCTGGAACAGGAGGGTATGTGACAAAGCATCACTACGAAGTCGATATTCAATGATGTGTCAGGGTAATTGCATTGATGCTTGGTCGACTCCGAATGCCCATTGACCTGGCTATTGAGAAGTATGTCTTGTTCAGCCGGGAGGTCTTTTCTGATGTCAAGAAATGGGGCGTTCGGAATGAGAAGTTCAAGGCAACTGTCTTTGAGTCTGGCATGAAAGCCATCTTACGATCTGCTGGGTTTCCAGAGGATGTCTTGATGCAAGAGGATGATCCTCTCTGCAGAAGGTACTAAAGTCTTTTTCATTTCTATTTCTCAGCTGACAATGCAATCACCGTAAAGTTTTGTGGTGGCTCTTCCTTCTGCCAATATGACACCTCGGATCTTCAGAACATATGGGGTGTCTGCCAATCCAGGCTATAATTGTACAGTGGTGCAAGCTGCCCGTGCCACCACTGCTACTCCTCAACTTTTCAAACCTCTGTCTATTAAATCTGGTGGAGTCTCTGAGACCTTTGTAGGTGCAGGTTTGCGCTGACTCCTCAATTTTTCAAACCTCTGTCTATTAAATCTGGTGGAGTCTATCAGACCTTTGTAGGTGCAGGTTTGCGCTGTAGCAATCCAACTCCCCTTGTTATGAAAGAAGCTGTACTAGTTTTTGGTCCTTCTCAACCAGTTGCATGTTTGGTTAGTATAGGAGCAGGGCACACTGGTCATGTTTCCTGGGAGCCCACCAATGTGATTGGCCAAAAAATGACAGAACTTCTTTGTCAGATAGCTACTGATTGTGAAGAGGTATCTGAGGCTCTTGAGGAGTACTATTTGCAAATGCCTGGCCTGTTTTACAGACTTAATGTAGAACAAGGGCTTCAAAGGATGGCTCTGGATGATTGGAATAGGCAGGGAGAAATTCAAGCACACTCTGAGTCCTATTTGCACAAGGCCAAAGTTACAAAGAAATTGAATGGTCTTATAAAGATTTTATATAATTGTTTACAACAGACCACTCTTGGGGTTCTTAGTAAGTAGTTGCTTAATCTCAATTGGATGAACTACTTTCTGATATTTATTAGGGAGTGAAACTATGCCTACAAGCTTTTCTGACAAACAAACACCTTCTCATATACTTGGACCAGTTCTTCTTCCTATGGTTCCTCCTCCATCTCCACTGTTCACTGGCAGAGCAGACATTCTGTTACATCTTAAAAAGTGTTTTGATCCTCTTCAATCTTCATTAAAAATGCAAGTGCAGCAGTGTTGTGTGCTATATGGCTTGGGTGGAGCTGGAAAAACACAAATTGCACAGCAATTTTGTCATGAATTTGGAAACAGGTATGAAAACAGTTATATTTTCCTCATGTTATGGTTTAATTTAATTGACCAGATTTTCCTCTATATATATGATAGATGCTAGCTCCAAAGCATCAATTGAACAGTTTTTGACTTTACTTGCTCAAAGTGCTAATTTGCCTGATACAACACCTGCTGCTGGTCTTCTATGGCTTTGTCACCAAAAAAAAGAATGGTTAATGCTTTTTGACAATGCTGATGATCCTGATGTTGTGTTACAAGACTTCTTTCCAAAATGCAGTCATGGAAATATTCTTATAACAAGCAGAAATGAGGCATCAAAAATGTATGCACCTAAAAATCATTATAAAATTGGAGAGTTGATAGCTGAAGACTCATTGGTAGCTTTTTATAAAGCTAGTCAGAGGCAAAAAACTGAGGAAGAAGCTGTGCAGGAGCTTGTTCAAGAACTGGGCTATTTAGCATTAGCTATTGTTCAGGCAGGGAGCTATCTCCTTTATAATCAACACATCAAAGTCAAGCAGTATCTTGAAGGGTTAAAACAAAATAAAATGAGATATTTAGCAACAAAAACAAAGCAGACAATTGATAGCTATCAACTTTCTGTTTTTGCCACATGGAATCTGAGCTATCAGAAGCTGAACAAAAGAGCAAAGGCACTTCTCATATTATGTGGAGTGTTAAACAACTCTAAGATACCTGTTTCAATTCTTAAAAGAGCTTGGAAAAATCTTCCTAATATTCATGATGTGAACATCAAAGAATTACAGAATATTCTTGAAATGTTTGTAACAGATGACAAAAATTGGAATGATGACTTAATTGAAGAAGCAGTTGAAATACTCAGATCATATTCATTGGTGGAAATAAGAAAAAAAGAAAATATACAATTAGAAATCAACTCACTTATTCATACTTGGATTTTGAAATCACTATTAAAAAATGAACAAATAAAAGCCCTGCAATCTGCACAACAGCTATTTTATTGCTTACAAAATGAAACATTGGAATACTATGATGCCACTCAGTGGGTGCTACATGTACTGGAATTAATGAAACATCTGAATTATAAATGTGAAAATTATGAGATAGCAAGAGGACTAAGCAGAATTTTCTATGTAGCATATTTTTGGAATGATGCAGAGCAGCTTCAGCAGCAAGTGCTTGAAGAGTGTAAAGAAGTACTAGGAAGTAGTCATCTATATACTATTCAAGCTATGTCTGATCTTGCTAGAACACTTGGGCAAAGTAGAAAATTGAAAGAAGCTGAAAAGCTTGATCAGGAAGTACTTGAAATTATGAGACATGTTTGTGGAAAAAATCATCCAGACACAGTTCAAGCAATGTCTAACCTGGCTACAATTTTCAGGACAAGAAAAAAACTAGAGAAGGCTGAAAATCTTAATTTAGAAGTGCTTGAAATTAGGAAAAAAGTCTTTGGAAGCAATCATCCTAATACAGTTCAAGCTATGTCTGATCTTGCTGCAACATTTTGGCAAAGTGGAAAACTAAAAGAGGCTGAGAATCTTGAACAAGAGGTACTCAGACTTAGAAGAGAAGACTTTGGAAGCAATCATCCAGACACAGTTCAAGCTATGTCTAACCTTGCTGCAACATTTAGAACAGGTGGAAAATTAGAGGAAGCCAAGAATCTTAATTTAGAAGTACTAAAAATTAGGAGAGAAGCTTTTGGAAACAATAATCCAGATACAGTTCAAGCTATGTCTGACCTTGCTACAACACTTTGGCAAAGTGGAAAACTGAAGGAGGCTGAGAATCTTGAACAAGAGGTGCTCAAACTTAGAAGAGAAGCCTTTGGAAGCAATCATCCAGACACAGTTCAAGCCATGTCTAACCTTGCTGCAACATTCAGAACAGGTGGAAAATTAGAAGAAGCCAAGAATCTTAATTTAGAAGTACTAAAAATTAGGAGTGAAGCCTTTGGACATGATCATCCAGACACAGTTCAAGCTATGTCTGATCTTGCTGCAACACTGTGGCAAAGTGGAAAACTGGAGGAAGCTGAGTCTCTTGATCAAGAAGTACTAAAAATTAAAATAGAAGTTTTTGGAAGCAATCATCCAGATACAGTTCAAGCTATGTCTAATCTTGCTGCAACATTCAGAACAGGTGGAAAATTAGAGGAGGCCAAGAATCTTGATTTAAAAGCACTTAAAATTAGGAGAGCAGCCTTTGGACATGATCATCCAGACACAATTCAATCTATGTCTGATCTTGCTGCAACATTGTGGCAAAGTGGAAAATGGGAGGAGGCTGAGAATCTTGAACAAGAAATACTCAAACTTAGAAGAGAAGTTTTTGGAAGCAGTCATCCAGATACAGTTCAAGCAATGTCTAACCTTGCTGCAAGATTAAGAACAGGGAAAAAACTAGAAGAGGCTGAAAATCTTAATTTAGAAGTGCTCAAAATTAGGAGAAAAATCTTTGGAAGCAATCATTGGTATACAGTTCAAGCTATGTCTGACCTTGCTGCAACACTTTGGCAAAGTGGAAAATTAGAAGAGGCTGAGGATCTTGCACAAGAAGTACTTAAAAATAGGATAGAAGCCTTTGGAAGCAATCATTCAGATACAGTTCAAGCAATGTCTAACTTTGCTGCAATACTTTGGCAAAGTGGAAAACTAGAGGAGGCTGAAATTCTTGATTGAGAAGTACTAAAAATTAGGACAGAAGTTTTGAGAAGCAATCATCCAGACACAGTTCAAGCCATGTCTGATCTTGCTGCAACATTGTGGCAAATTGGAAAACTAGAGGAGGCTGAGAATATTGAACAAGAAGTAGTTAAAATTAGAATAAAAGCCTTTGGAAGCAATCATCCAGACACAGTACGAGCCATGTCTGATCTTGCTGCAACACTTTGGAGAAATGGAAAACTAGAGGAGGCTAAGAATCTTGCACAAGAAGTACTCAAAATTAGAATTGAAGCTTTTGGAGGCAATTATCCAGACACAGTTCAAGCCATGTATAATCTTGCTGCAATATTCAGAACATGTGGACAATTAGAAGAGGCTAAGGACCTTCAACAAACAATCCTCAAAATTAAAAGAGAAGCATTTGGAGGGAATCATCCAGATACAGTTCAGGCTATATCTGATCTTGTTGCAACACTTTTGCAAAGCAGAAAACTAGAAGAGGCTGAGAATCTTGAACTAGAAGTAGTCAAAATTAAGACAGAAGCTTTTGGAAAGAATAATCCAGACACAGCTCAAGCTATGTCTGACCTTGCTGCAACACTTTGGCAAAGTGGAAAACTAGAGGAGGCTGAATTTCTTGATCAAGAAGTACTCAAAATTAGAAGAGAAGTTTTTGGAAGCAATCATCCAGACACAGTTCAAGCCATGTATAACCTTGCTGCAATATTGAAAACAGCTGGAAAACTAGAAAAAGCTAAGAATCTTCAACAAAAAATCTTCAAAGTTAAGAAAGAAGTCTTGGAGAGCAATCATCTAGATACAGTTCAAGCTATGTCTGATTTTGTTATCTTGTAACACTTTGGCAAAGTAGAAAACTGGAGCAGGCTGAGAATTTTTCACAAGAAGTGCTTCAAATTAAAAAAAAAAAGTCTTTGAAAGAAATCTTCCAAACACAATTTAAGCTATGTTTAATTCTTTTGTAATATTCAAGACAGATAAAAAAACTAGAAGAGATTGAAAAATCTACAACAAAAAATACTTGATGTTTTATACAGAGTATAGTTGTTGAGATATATTATTGTCTTATTAATTATAGAAAGTAATACCTATTTTTTTCTCTTGTTTTTAAAAACTATATGTTTTCAGGAAAGATCATTTGATTACATTATATTCATGAACATTGCACTCAATACATAACAAATATAAATTTATTTACTTATTAATTCAACATACTCATGTTTATGGTATGCTATCATCAATCTGATTTTCAAGCTACAGACAATTCAGTAATAAGCAGCAATGAGCTAGTTAATGTGGTCAATAGCATGGAAAGTAAGTCACAGAGTTAGTCAGTATAGCCAATAGTATAGGAAATAAGTTCAAAACTTACTATTGATCAAAGTAATAAGACAATTTAAGTACTGAATAAATATGCTAGTTAGTATGATCCAAATAGTATAGAACATGAGTCAAAGGATTTGTTAGTATGGCTAATAACCAAGCAATTTTTATAATGTAATTATTAGATATCTGTTTCTTTGCTGTGCTGTAGAACACAGTGGTAAGGTCTTGATATCTTTTATTAAGTTATCTAATGACTTTTTTTTAGCTAAGCATCCCTGTTCAACCTGATACAGACTGTGGTTCTGAGACTACAGTCTCTAGAATATCTTGAAGTTAGTTTAAAAGTAATTAGCACTACACATGCTAATTATATTTATGCTATGGAAATCTTTTATTCAGATATGGAATTAAATAAGCTTTTAGCTTATATCTACCTTTGAAGCATTCACAATATTGTTATTGAGCATTCTTGGAGATATCTGCAACTTGACTAGGGAAAAATTGCAGCTAATGTATTTGAAAATAGGAAAGCTTGAGCATTGGTACAATGAGAATATTGAGAATCAGCAATGAGTCTCACAGTCTAACATATAAGTAATAGCACTTGTCCATAACCTCTATCATTTGTAGAAAGCTCTGCCAATGGCTCTGGACTCAGTTCATACAGAAAATCTTGAAACAGTTTGTAAAAAAAAAATGCAATATTTCATTTCAAGTCGCAGAAAGATTTCAATAAGCCTGATCTATCAGAAATATTCTGAAACATGGCTTTTGAATTTCCAGAGCAATGAGGTGGTGAGAACTGCCTTTTTATGGGTGGTAATCCTTGCATTTGCAACTTCAGAGTTTGCAGAGTGTGCTGAGACAGCTTATTAAACACTCAAGATTCAGGATTTGACTTTTGACAATTCATGGCCTGTTTTCTGTCTTTCCATGAGATTTCTACATGGGTATTAGTTCTTTACATCATGCTTATATTGTATCATGCCCTTTTATATCTACTGCCTGACTGCAGAACTCTATGGTATTTAAGCTGTTGAATGTTAATCTACTAGTAGATAAAGTTCTATCCATATAGCCACCTGAAAGAGTTTCTTGTTTCTTTTTCTACATTTTGATAGTCAAATCTGTTTTTGGTATTATGCTCACAAGCCTGGCCTTTCTGCAGCTGAACTGTGAGCAATTAATGTAAATATATTTGGTTTACTGACTTCACTATCCTGGGACAAACCTCAATGTGCTAGATGTGGGTTACTTTATAGTAGAATAACTACCAGACTTTGCAATAATTATGTCAATTACTATCATAAGTCTTTTACTGAACAACAAGGCATTATTAACAGCTGATAGTAACTATGAGCAGCAAGTCAACCTCAACTTCTATATGAAATCTTTATGCTTTCTAGTGTAGTCTATTTACTTACTCAGAATGATTCTGATATTTTTAACTTATTGTCAAACTCTTCTAACTATGATAATACTATGAACTTGACCTCAAATATATTGTTTCAGGCAAGAACTTTGTTAATAGACTCATGTCTTTTTTTTTACTCTTTATTTCTTTCTTCTCCCTTCATTCTGTCAGATTATGCTGACAACAGACCTTTCCAATTGCAAGCAGGTCCTTACTAGGTGGACTTGAATGGACGCCCACCTACATTTCCGCAGGTTCCCGTATGGATTTTTTGAGGTGGAAGGGGGGGTGGCATACCTCCCAAAAGAGTTTTTGTGGCTTGAAAGGGGCATTGGCAACAGCAGCCATCAGCTGGCATCCATCAGAGTTTGTCGGCAGCCGTTGTGACCTGCTGGCATCTGTCAGCATCCATTAGCATCTATTGTACATCCGTTGGCATCCGCCAGATATCTGCTGGTATCTGTCGGCAACCCTGGCATCGTCTGGCATCAGGGCAGGAGAGAAGGAAACAGGGTGTGTGGGCGTCTGCCGCATGGGATGGCATCTTGGAGAGCGTAGGGGGTGGTGGAAGAGGGATGGAGTTGGGGAGAAAGAGGGGGAAGGGGGAAGGGGAGGAGCGTGGGTGTCCGCTGGTATGCCAGTGGATGTAGCAGATGTCAGATGTCAGGTCAGGGGGAAGAAGAGAAGCGGTGATGAGCCTGCATCGTGGCTGGCTACAGATAGCACCAATACCTGCACCTCACATCAGCCCACTAGTACCACCAGAAGCGCCACGCTCTAGCGCTTCCAGCACTATTTTTCTCATATTTTTACACTAATAACTCGCAGCTACAGACTCCAATTACTCTCAGACCACTTTTTATGGCACCACTTATTCTTTGCACCACTATTGACACCTCGCCGCACCTTGCCACTTGCACTCCAAGGCTATACATTTACACAGACACTGGGCATCAGTCAATCCAGCATAATGCTCTTAGCCAGTGGCAGCGCTTACAAAGGGAAATGATGAAGTATTTCCGTGACAGCATCATTATGGACCTTTTTACTATACAATTCAATTCACTGCATTTACTTACATTTTTATCAGTTCACCACCCTCTAGCGGCGCTTAACCTCTTAGTGTTGGCTAACTTTCTTTACTATAAATACTTACATTTTTATCAGTTCACCACCCTCTAGCGGCGCTTAACCTCTTAGTGTTGGCTAACTTTCTTTACTATAAATACTTACTTTTTGTTAGTAGTACAAGGAATCAATTTGGCAGTAGGGATCATATCCCAACATTTTGATCTCCATATGCAACAGACTACCTCTTGTTGACCGTGTCAAGCAAGGGGACTCTGCTCTAGTTTTCTATATCTCTCTCTCTCTAGCGCCTTGCAACTACGGCTTGGCTTTTGTGCTTAGATCTGCTAAGCAATCTCATCCTTTTATTATCACGTTCTAGGTGCTAATACTTAGCGCCTCTTAGCAACCCTTTCCCGCACCTCTTAGCGCCTTTCTTAGCGACTTTCCCATGCTCTTAGCGCTCCCCCTTAGCAACTTTTAGTGCCCTGTAGCCACGTTTTGGAGCCATACGCAAGTGCCTCCAATCACCCACTTTCCTTGCCACCAACCTCTTGCCTACCGTGTGTTCTCTGGGACCTGTCTGGGACTCTCTCACACACTTAGCATGCCCAAAGCTATATCGGCTAAGTAGCTGCACTAGTGATAGTCCACGCAGTGTCCAGCTTGATTTGGGCGTCATCAGCGGGGTGCATTTGGTGGACGGGGGTGGCATGTGAAGTAGTGTGGGGAGTGGAGAGGATGGCACTGGGGAGAAAGAGGAGGAAGGGCAGAAGAGGGTGCGTGAGTGTCTGCTGTCTGCTGGCATGCCAGCGGATGGTAGCTGACGGTAGCTGACATTGGCATGTGAGCCAGCTGATGTCAGCGGTGCAACCAGTCCCAGTGGTTCAGTGGAATATTCGTTTATTGATATTCAATATTGTATACAGCGGTGGGTTCTACTCCCTCTACTCCACCTTAATAGAGTCTAATAGTGTGTTTTTATATGGATGCATTTTTGCTCTACATGTACATTGTACTGATCTGTAGTAAGCGCCTGTAGTAGTTGATCTGACCAAAACACTAGAAATTACTGAAGCAGGATAGGATGGAGGAGTTGACACATGAGATCATTCCACTACACATGACAAGTGATGATACATCAGGGCTGGCTACCTTTTTTACAAAGACCAGCACAAAGGTAGCTAGCCACAGTGTATTATCAACTGGTCATGAGCATTGGAATGAACACACGTGCAAATTTGTCCATCTTATGCCACTGCAGAAATCTCTGGAGTTTTCAACGAATCAAATTCATGATGCTAGCAGACATCAGTGGCCTGCTGCTATTATATAATGTGAACTAGCAGGAGTCAAACCCACCTCTTGTGCACAATATGAAATATCAATTTAT
>JAMWFC010000111.1:16099-114593 GCA_027475525.1 Macrolepiota albuminosa
ACGAGGATATGACCAGGTGGTTGAAGGACGCTGTGAAGAAATGGACCCAGAGGAGCGGAAGGGGGGAAGAACCAAGTGGGGGTGAAGAACGACCTGATCCGTTGACCGAGGCTGGTCCGTCGATGGCACCAGCACAAGAAGACCGGATAGGTCATAGGCTGGCAGCAGAAGATTTGTCTGGTCCGTTGCCAAATCCCAAGAAGCCAAAATGGGTAACCTATATTGGTCAACGTCCTCCTGGTACCTATCATTGACAGAAGGAGCAGGAGGACAAGGATGAGGATGAGGATGAAGAGAAAGAGAAAGAGGAAGAACAAGAGGGCAGAATACCAAAGGGGAAAATTACTGGAGGGATGCTGTTGGGCAGGTATCTGAGGACAGCACCTTGTCGTGAGGGTCAGCACATCAACCCCCCTTGCCAATATTGTGCAAGTAAGTGGCTACAATGGCCGTCAAGGTCTTATCAGGAATCTGTATGGCTGTGATTGGTGGAACCATATTGGCCAAGAGGATGTTCAGGTCTTAAGCAATGAAACGCTGGAGCATTGCCTTCTTGTACATCAGCAAGGCTTCCACTCTCTTGAAAGCTTCTTGGCATGCAACCACCAGCCACCCATGACATTGCCATCCAATGGATTGGTGTCCGTCCCAGCACCAGACAATTTGCTCCATGTGTTTGCAGGTAGCGGATCCACCAGGGGCCACCAGTGGACGCTTCTAGCCCTAGACAAGTAGCAGTCGCTGGATAGGACAGAACATGTGCCAACAGCCAATGATATGATATGCCTGTTTGCTGGCAGCAAGTCCGTTGCTGCTTCTGTTGTCAGTTCTGTTGCCAGGTCTGTGGATCCTGCTCGGACAGGCCAATTGACAGGCATTGAGTCCCATACCAACAGTATTGATGGTAAGCAGCCTGATCCTCAAGACTGCCTCTCTATGGCCCATCTTACCACTCTCTCTGATGTTGACTCTCCCCAATGGCCATCCTTGACACATATCGAACCCTCAAACGCACAACATCCATTCCACCACCTCCACAGTCAGAGTAAACCTGGACTGGTGTATGGCTCTACAATGGAAAACTCTCGTGTTGTGGTTCAACCGGCATCCCAACTTCCTTCCGCCCCAGCAGCTCATATCTGCTGGATATTCATGGAGCTGGGGGAAACTGATGACAACCAGGTGGATATCTCTAATCCATCCATTAGTAACTCTGACTTTGAGGGTATCCCTCCTTTGTTCATTGTGGTGGATGACAAGACGGAAGACAAATCTTTGCCACCTTTGTTCATTCCTGCAGAAGAGGAGACGGAAGACAAATCTTTGCTGTCTTTGTTCATTTCTGCGGAAGAGGAGATGGAAAACAAATCTTTGCCCTCTTTGTTCATTCCTGCGGAAGAGGAGATGGACGACGATTCTTTGCTACCTCTATTCATTGTTGGTGAAGGAGCAGAAGGACTAACAGCAATGGAGACTGTGGTGGCCGGTGACAGTGGACAAATGGAAGTCTGGAGCGGCGGACATATGGCGACCAATGACGAAGAAAATCTTCCACCACTTTTTGATGTAACAGCTCTTCAAATCCAGTCTTCTCCCTTCCAACAATCTCCTTCTCCAACCCTACCTACTGGTAACAATGTCTGGGAGTGAGAGGAATACAAGACATGTATGACTCGACGTGAGGATCAGAGAAGAATTAATGAATTGTATCAACAACATGAGTATAATTTGGCACTGGTAATTATAGTTAATTTATTTCAACAGAACAAGAATTTTGTGCTAGAGCAAAACATGGTCAATGTAGGCCCATTGGCCCTTTCAATCAAGCTGGTTGTACTGATGATGTGTCTGTTGATATGTCAGAGTCACCCTCTCCATCTTCATCGTCAGGCCTAATAGCAAACTATGAAGACATCACACTTGCCATACCTTAGGAGCTATATACACTGGACAACTTTGCATTTTTGACAGCAGACTACCTGCTTGATTAGGATTTGTTCTATTCAGACGCATTACATGAATCTAATGAAGAGGAGAAATACACATCAAATGAGTAATTTAATCCTTAGTTACTATAATTCTTGGCTTTTCCGTTGGTTATTTTTCATCAAGATTAACCATCCCATTGTGCTGCTGAGAAATCCATTATGAATCTGTTGAATATAAACTGACAATATTCTGCTAGACCACGGGACATTCTGTGGATTATACATAAATATCACTCTAGTATTGTGTACTAGGCTACAGCACTTTACTACAGACATTTCAATTAGTTTGGACAGGACTCAGGTCTACTAAGATTAACTATCTCATTGTTTTGTTCCATTATGCCACTCTCATGAATGCAAAAACCACACACTATTCAATGATTACACAAGGGAGACTCAAATCCTTGAATTGCTCAGTAGAAAGAATATAGACTGACAATATTTTGCTAGACCACAGGACGTTGTAAAAAATTACAACCTTACTTTGTTTATCATACTGTGTAGTAAATAACAATTAGTAAAACAAAGTTATGTCATGTCTAATGATATTACAACCTTACTTTGTTTATCATACTGTGTAGTAAATAACAATTAGTAAAACAAAGTTATGTCATGTCTAATGATATGCACTAGCGGGATTCAAACCTGGCTCTTGTGCACAATATGAAATATCAATGTATCAATAATCCATTGAACCACAGGTCCTTACCAAAAATCAGTACAGTGTACATGTAGTGCAAAAATCAGTAAATAACAATTAGTAAAGCGAAGTTGAGTCATGTCTAATGTGCACTAGCAGGATTTGAACCCATCTCTTGTGCACAATATGAAATATCAATGTAACAATATTCCATTGGACCATAGGTCCTTACCAAAAATCAGTACAGTTTATATATAGTGCAAAAATGCAGCAGTATAAAAAGACACCATTATACGTCATTATGGTGGACTAGGAGAGTCTAGACTAGGGGAGTCAAACCTGCCTGTCTGACATCTGCTACATCCGCTGGCATACCAGCGGACACCCACGCTCCTTCCCTTTCCCCTTCCTCCTCTTTCTCCCCAATCCCATCCCTCTTCCACCACCTCCCACACTCTCCAAGATGCCACCCCATGCAGTGGATGCCCATGCACTCTGTTTCCTTCTCTTCCGCCCTGATGCTGGACAATGCTGGGGGTTGTCAACAGATACCAGCAGGTATCCAGCGGATGCCAATGGATGTACGATGGATGCCAACAGATGCCAGCGGGTCACGACGGCTGCTGATGCCAATACCCCTTTCAAGCTACAAAAACTCTTTTGGGAGGTATGCCACCCTTCTTCCACCTCAAAAAATCCATACAGGAACCTGCAGAAACGTAGGTGGGTGTCCATTCATTGTGTTATCCGACCTTTGAATCTATCTATTAGTAATGGACCTGTGGTGCAATGGTTAAATGTGTGTTCTGTTGCTGGAGGCTTTCCCAAGGCTGGGGGTTCAATTCCCCCCTACAGGCATATGGCGGGCAAGACAAAGTTACCTTTTTCCTTGGTCTAACCAGACCCCGTTGATAGGACCCTATACAGGTTAGGCGCATCAACGGCAGGCTCGGCACCGGCTCCGGAAACCTTGCCGCACTCGTTCCAAACTTAGCGCACGCGTTCTACCCATTTTAAGCCATTCCCGACGGCCGCGCACGGCAAGAAGCAGATCCAATCAATGATAGCGCCGACGGCAGCAGGAATGACAACTGACAGATGGCATCAGTCACTGATGACAGCGCTTAGCGAGAAGTTTGATGATCTATCAAAAACTGACGGACAGCTTGGCGTTTGACCTTGGCGTCTGACACCGCTTACCGTCTCGATTTGGCGCCAAACGTCGCTTAGGTGCTCTGACAGACAGAAGGGTGATGGATTGATGGTTTAGCACCGCGATCTGCCGCCTGGTGGCGCCAAGGGTCCTCCAAGGACGGTAGGGATCGGAAACCGTTGGAGCTACCCCTATGAAATTTTCCAGTTTACCGCACTTTGGCGATGGTTGGTCACTGGCGACGGCGAACTCTTTGTAGTATAAAAGTACTTACCGACTTGTACAATCATCAGATCAGACGAATAGACCACAGTTTACTCCCCTTACTTCAGTCTCTCCCTTACGCTCAAGAGCTCATTTACGCTACGGTCGGCAACGTCAAAACTCATCGGCAGTTGCAGACGTTCGCCAACACTCGACATACTCGCGCCTTGCAACTACGGCAGGCATTATCGACGCTTAGAACTTCGCTAAGCTTATCGTGCTCTTGCCGCTCACCCTTGCCGTCTTCACTTACCGCTTCTTCCTAGGCGCTTTACCTTAGCGCTTACACTTGCCGGCACCCGTTACCGACTTTTCACCTTTTTCACAGACGCGTTCTCTGGGACCTGCCCGGGACTCCTCAAATTACTTTTAGCGCGCCCAACGCACACTCTTGGTACGGTAACACAATTGTTACATTTGTTACTGACCAAAACTTTGGGCGTCATCAAATTGGAGCCCACCGCGAGGGATCTCTAGGGCAGAATTCCGCCAGAAACCCGTCTCCAGCGTAGGCGCCGCCTGCTAGACCAGTCGGCAGAAGGCATAGCTCCTTCCCACCCATCAACCCCACAACCACCTGGTGCCTTACCGGGTCTCTCTCTAGCCCAGGAACTACAGAACGCCACTGTAGACGCTTTTCCTGATCTCTTCCCGCATTCCCTCGATTACAGTGCCGACGACCCCTTAGCGTCGCCATTTACCGTACCGCAACCAATCACCCCCATTACTCCGCTAACGCCTCTTTCACAACTCATTTCTCTTACCCCGTCGCCAATTTCTAGAACTCCTTCCCCACTACCGCTAACCGAACTCGCCAACACAGTCGCTATGGAACAACAAGTCCAACGCATGCCGCCACGCAACCACTTCTTGGCACCGAAATGGGACGAGACCAAGCCACGGGAGCTCTCCCAGTAT
The DNA here is from genome assembly GCA_027475525.1 of Macrolepiota albuminosa. Classification (NCBI taxonomy): domain Eukaryota; kingdom Fungi; phylum Basidiomycota; class Agaricomycetes; order Agaricales; family Agaricaceae; genus Macrolepiota; species Macrolepiota albuminosa. Next base: position 21,063 of record JAMWFC010000111.1, read on the forward strand.
TTCAAGGAATTGGAGTATTTATTCAGAGATTGTAACATTACCGACCACACGCAGATGAAGGAGTACGCGGCAAGATACGTATCGTATGACACGGCAGAGACGTGGACAGGTCTTACCGAGTTTGCCGCCTTTGTCCCTGCCGCACCGCCAGCTCCAGCCCAAGGCGCTTCGTATGAGGACTGGAAGACGGCAGTTATCCAGCTGTACCCTGGCGCCGAGGAGGCTACCCGATACACGGTAAACGAGTTACAGAAACTAGTACAGGAATCTTTCGACAGTGGCACATCGTCGCTTGGCGCATTCTCTACATATTACCGCGAATTCCAGAAAGTCGCTAGGTGGCTTCTGCAGAACGGCAAGCTATACATTAACGAGGAACGTCGCCTGTTCCAACAAGGCATCCCGACTTCGCTTTGGACTCGTATTGCTCGTCGCCTAGAGATAGTTCATCAGGCCCATCACCCTGACGAGCCCTATAACGTTGCCGACGTCTTTGAAGCCGGCAAATGGGTTCTCAAGGGAACAGACACTGGCGTTGGCATACCACGCGCTAGGACGAGCCCACCCCCTGAGCGAACTAACGGTATTATTCCCATCCCGCCTCCCGCTGCCGACTTCGTTAAGAAGGAGGAGCTAAATGCTGCCATTACCGCTGCCGTCGCATCCGCTATGACACGTATCGAAACTATGATCACGACAAATCTCACCGCTAACCGACCCGCTAACGTTCCCGCACCTGGCCCTTGCCACTTCTGTGGGGAAATTGGCCACACCATGACTAGAGGACGCTGCGCTACCCTCGAGAATTACGTTCGCCAAGGTAGAATTCGACGAGCTATCGACGGCAAGATAGTCCTCACCACTGGCGCCACCATCCCCAACTACCCAGACAAGAAGTCCTTCCAGGAGCGAGTTGATGAATGGCATAGGCGCAACCCAGGACAAATCGTTACCGGCACGCTATCTGGCAACGCTAACCCCGACCCCGAACAGGCGACCCAACAGCAGATGATTCACGAGGTCCTACATTTCGACAGCGTTGGCGACCACCCTACTTTCTCGCGGGAAGAGCGTATCGCCAAGCTGCAGCAGGAATTAGATTCGCTAAAGAACCAGGTCTTTGATGGGGTTGAAGTTAAGCAGCCTAAACAACCTCTTAAAGGATACAAGCCAATGCCTCCCGCTAGCAAGTTACCGACACCTGCTCCTGCCGCACCTCCTGCCACTGCCCTCTTAAAGGATACAAGCCAATGCCTCCCGCTAGCAAGTTACCGACACCTGCTCCTGCCGCACCTCCTGCCACTGCCCCTGCTACCGCTCCAGAACCATCATCGACCGCTACCGCTCCCGAACCGCCTTTGCCGCCTCTCCATCCCTACTCAGGGATTCCCGACCGTTATCACGCACCAGCACAACGAAACTTTGCCGCTCCCGAGAAACGTCCTGAGGGTGGCTACCGACCTACTGCGCCAATATTCGATATCGAGAAATCCAACCACGTCTTTAACCGCATCATGAAAACCAATGTTACCTTATCAGTAGAAGAGCTTTGTAGTATTGCTCCCGACGTCCGCAACCAAGTCAAGACGGCAGTCACTCCTCGACGACCCTTGGCGACAGCCGTTGCCGAGGTTGACGAACTCGACGACGCGCTTCCTGGTTTCTCTGTTACCATTGACTCTCCCGACGCTGAAGATTCTCCTGCCGACTCCATCGCTAACGCCACCTCGGTGGACCCAGTGGAGACCTACCTTAGGTCTGTGGACCATGGAGAGGACCCCGCAATCCTTACCGTCGCTCAAGAATCGCACGCTATCCGCTCGGTAGCGCTAACAGTAGACAACAAGCACGAAGTAGAGGCAATCGTGGATAGCGGGTCTCAGATTATTTCTATGGCAGCAGAAGTCGCTAACGATCTAGGCCTTATTTACGACCCTACCGTTATACTAAACATGCAGAGCGCTAACGGTACGGTAGACAGATCCCTAGGCCTCGCCAAGAATGTGCCGTGCACCCTTGGCGACATTACGTTTTATCTTCAGATACACATCTTACGCTTCCCAGCATACGACTTATTACTCGGCAGACCCTTCGACGTCTTGGCGCGATCAGTCGTCAAGACTGTTACCGACGACGAGACGACATTAACCATTAGCGACCCTAATTCCGGAATCCGACGAACGGTGCCAACGTTCCCTAGGGGACAACGAAAAGGCGCCCTCGCTAAGCCACCGGAGTTTACCGACCAGCACGCCAACGAACGACCCCACCGGTGTTTTCACAGACCATCGAGGAGGTGATTGGCGATGATCACGGAGATGTGGCGCTAACGCTGGAATTTGACCATTCAACTGGTCTTGTAACTGTTTTGTCTACTGCTTTTCTTGACGAAGACGTTTTAACTACTTTACCCACTACCGACGCAGAGCCTTCCCAGAAAAATCAAAATATTACCGACTCCTCTCTTGCCTACTTATATCTTACCGCCTCAGAATCGTTTCAAAGTTTTGCGTCTACCGATACCTATCTTACCACTCTTCCCGGAGCCTCGTCTCCTGCCGTTCTTGGACTTGCCGCTCCTCAGGCTACAGTTCCCCTTTCCACTTCTGTATATAACCAAGCTAACGCTCCCAAAAGGAAAGGGGTACAAGTCAAAAAGAAATATAAGCCAGTTGCGCTTAAAACAAAGCCCATCGCTGCGCACTCTCCCGAGACGTTTAGGATCGAGCGCCAGATTATTGGCGACCCTCTTGCCGACATACCTATTTTATCGCCGAACCCGCCACCCTTTCAGCCCACGGGACGTTTTACCGCGGAACGCCAACAGCAGTTCGCCAAGGAGCACGACACAGGATTTTTGACCAAAGATGAGTTGAATGTCCTTACCGATCTCGTCGCTAAGCAGGATAAAGCCTTCGCCTGGGAGGACTCAGAACGCGGCAGTCTACGTACAGATTTCTTCCCGCCAGTCGTTATCCCGACTATCCCTCACGTGCCGTGGACTGAGCACAACCGACCGCTACCGCCTGGAATCGAAGCCGAGGTCTGCCAAATTATTAGGACCAAGATACAGGCTGGCGTCTACGAGCCCTCAAATAGTTCTTACCGCTCCCGCTGGTTCTGTGTCCTCAAGAAGAACGGCAATCTACGCATAGTTCACAGTCTCGAGCCGCTAAATAGAGTTACAATACGACACTCTGGCGTACCGCCTTTCCCTGACCACTTTGCCGAGTCCTTTGCCGGGCGCATTTGTGGCGCCACCCTTGACCTCTACGTTGGCTACGATGAACGCTTGATTCACCCTTCTTCCCGCGACCTAACTACGTTTCAAACTCCGTTTGGCGCACTGCGCCTAGTCACCTTACCGATGGGCTGGACAAACTCAGTCCCTATATTCCATGATGACATTACCTTCATCCTCCAACCCGAGATACCGCACCATGTCCTTAGCTTCATTGATGACGTTGGCGTCAAAGGTCCCAAAGACTGGCGACTCGTTAACGGCTTACCGGCGACCCATCCCGAGAACCCCAACATTCGCTTAGCGCTATGGGAGTTTTTCTTGCTGCTCAATCGAGTTCTCCAGCGCATGAAGTATAGCGGTGGTACTTTTAGCGGTCACAAACTTCTCCTTTGCGCGCCAAGGTTCAAAATCCTTGGTCACATCTGCACTCCCGACGGTCGCGTTCCCGACGAGTCTCGCTTAGCACTCCTGGAGCGATGGGGCCCTTGCCGCGACTTATCTGAAGTTCGCGCCTTTCTTGGCACCGTTGGCGTTCTCAGGATATTCGTCAAAAACTTTGCCCATCGCGCACATGCCCTTAACCGACTCACCCGCGCTAACGAGCCCTTCGAATTTGGGCCAGACCAGGTTACCGCTCAACGAGACTTGGTAAAAGCTCTGCAGGACGCCAAGCCCCTAGTTCCCATCGACTATAGCTCTGCCGATCCTGTTATCTTGGCGGTGGATACCTCGTACATTGCCGTTGGCTACTTTTTGTGCCAATGCCTTAGCGACAATCGGAAACAGCGACGCTACAACCGCTTTGGGTCTATTACGCTAAACGACAGGGAGTCTCGCTACAGTCAGCCTAAGCTAGAGCTCTATGGACTCTTCAAAGCCTTCCGGTCGCTAAAGATGTACTTGATTGGCGTGCGGAATCTGATTGTTGAAGTCGACGCTAGGTACATCAAGGGCATGCTGCAGAATCCTGATATCCAGCCGTCCGCTAGCATGAATCGGTGGGTAGTCGCCATCCTCATGTTCCATTTTGAGCTGGTACACGTCAAGAGCTCTTTCCACGGCCCAGATGGACTCTCTAGGCGACCACGGCAGCCTGGCGACCCGGTAGTGGACCCTCAGGCTGATAGCGATTTCGAGGACTGGATCGACCGCTTACATGGTTTCGTGCACCTCATACAACAGCCAATCCCCCTACTACGACGGCAACAGCCTACCAGCATCTTTTTACATCCCATCGTCCCTTACCGCCCCGAGACCTTTAGCGCACCCCTCACGTTCTACACGGCAAGCATTTTAAATCAAAACTCATCTCCAGTAAAAGTCGTACAGGAACCGCAGTCGCTAAGAGAAGACAGCAGAAACCTGACCTACGATGCCGTCCCCCGATCCGCCAAGGCAAAAGCGGAAGACAGTCGCTTGTTAGTAGTTGAGCAATGGATCCAAGACCTTAAGCGACCCCCAGACCTTACCGACGAACAATACGCTACCTTTATCCGCTATGCTACCCACTTCTTCTTTACCGACAACCGACTTTGGCGACGAAATCGAGATGGCGCACACAAGCTGATCATCAAGCCAGAAGGTCGCTTATGAGTCTTGCGCGCTATGCATGACGAGCTAGGTCATAGAGGTCTGTACGCTACTCGAGCTTCTCTGTTAGAACGCTTCTGGTGGCCACACGCTAGTGCCGACATCGCCTGGTACATCAGGACCTGCCACCTCTGCCAAATCCAACAGACACGCCAAGTGCTCATACCGCCAACCGTTGCAACGCCAGCTCCCCTCTTCAGCAAAATCTACGTCGATACCATGCACATGCCCAAATCTGGTCGCTATAAGTACATCATTCAAGGTCGTTGCTCGCTAATCCACTGGCCTGAATTTCGAATGCTCCAGAGAGAAAATACCGACGCGGTCGCCAAGTGGATATTTGAGGACATCATCTGCCGTTGGGGAGCGCTAAGAGAGATCGTCACGGATAATGGTGCGCCCATCATCAAAGCGCTAACATATCTCGCCAAGAAGTACAACATTCATCACATTCGAGTATCTGGCTACAACAAGCGCGCCAATGGCCTGGTAGAGAGACCCCACTTTGACGTTCGGCAAGCGCTCTTCAAGGCAGTCGATGGTGACGAGTCTCGTTGGAGCGAAGCGACCTATTCAGTGTTCTGGTCGGAAAGAGTTACTATTCGTAAGCGCATGGGTTGTTCTCCCTATTACGCGGCTACTGGCACCCATCCGTTACTCCCTGCCGACATTATAGAAGCGACATATCTTCAGCCAGCGCCCAACAGTATCTTAGCGACTACCGACCTTGTCGCCAGACGAGCTATTGACCTCCAACGAAGGAAAGAAGATTTGGAGCGACTTCATGAAGTAGTCTTTAGCGCCCGTCGCCAAGCAGCCCTGCGATTCGAGACCGAGCATAGCGCTACCATCAAAGATTACAACTTCCCGAGGGGCGCGCTAGTGCTTATGCGCAACTCCAAAATCGAGACTTCATACAACAAGAAAATGCGCCCGCGCTATCTGGGACCTTTGGTAGTTATCTCTCGTAACCGTGGAGGCGCTTACGTGCTCTGTGAATTAGATGGTTCAGTACTGCATCGACCTGTTGCCGCTTTTCGCCTATTACCGTATCTCGCCAGGGAACAAATCGACTTGCCGCTTGAAGCGCTAGATATCGACACCGCCAAGCTGAGAGAACTTGAAGAAACCGAATTACTAGACGATGATGACTTGCCGACTCTCGTTGAAGAAGAAGAAAATGATTAGAAAAGAATATATTGATGAGCTCTCTTTTTCTATTACCTATCTTACTTATCTCTCTTGCCGATACTTACTGTACTATATCCAACAGACAATTCTTTACATAGTCAAGTCGCAGCGCTAGCGTGTCGCCAACGTTTAGCGCATTGCGCAACTCTCGCCAAGGGTTTTTCGCTATGATGATTTACTGAGCGTTTCCCTTTCCTCAAAATTTGTCTAAGTCCCTCACATATTACTGTTCTTGCTTATACCTACCTCAGAATACTTACCGCTTGCTTTCTCTTTGCTATACTTTCCTTGCTCTCTGCCGCTACGCTAACTCAGATTATTGGACTCAATTCCTCCACTCGGCAGGGAAACACAAAATTTATATAAAGAAATCGAGGCGCCAACAAAAATATATGTACAGACGGCCTATCTACTCTAAGGTCCGTCAGTCTTCATCCTCGGGAAGCGACATGGTACCGCGACCGGCACCACTCCCGCACCTCAATCTCGCGATCCCACCCAACGCCAAGGACCCGCACCTCATACCAACGCTCCAGTAATCGCATAACGGCAACAACCAAGTTTGTAGGCGCCTCCGCGCCCACACCCTCGATGCGCTTGATGAACTTATTGGCCTTTTCAATGTAAGCGGAGGCGGCGTCTTGAGCCTCGCGAGACGGTACTGGAGGCGGAGTTGGAATTCGGAAAGACATATTTTTTTAATAGAGCGCCAGGTAAAGATGTGGAGGAGAGACGAAGTCCAAACTCATGCGCCAGGACTATAAACCAAATCTCAAGAACGCACGGACCACCTGTCACAAAAGCGGTAACGGTAGCCTTATTTGGTGACTGAGGACAGTCAATTTTTCAGTTGGGGGGAGATGATAGGACCCTATACAGGTTAGGCGCATCAACGGCAGGCTCGGCACCGGCTCCGGAAACCTTGCCGCACTCGTTCCGAACTTAGCGCACGCGTTCTACCCATTTTAAGCCATTCCCGACGGCCGCGCACGGCAAGAAGCAGATCCAATCAATGATAGCGCCGACGGCAGCAGGAATGACAACTGACAGATGGCATCAGTCACTGATGACAGCGCTTAGCGAGAAGTTTGATGATCTATCAAAAACTGACGGACAGCTTGGCGTTTGACCTTGGCGTCTGACACCGCTTACCGTCTCGATTTGGCGCCAAACGTCGCTTAGGTGCTCTGACAGACAGAAGGGTGATGGATTGATGGTTTAGCACCGCGATCTGCCGCCTGGTGGCGCCAAGGGTCCTCCAAGGACGGTAGGGATCGGAAACCGTTGGAGCTACCCCTATGAAATTTTCCAGTTTACCGCACTTTGGCGATGGTTGGTCACTGGCGACGGCGAACTCTTTGTAGTATAAAAGTACTTACCGACTTGTACAATCATCAGATCAGACGAATAGACCACAGTTTACTCCCCTTACTTCAGTCTCTCCCTTACGCTCAAGAGCTCATTTACGCTACGGTCGGCAACGTCAAAACTCATCGGCAGTTGCAGACGTTCGCCAACACTCGACATACTCGCGCCTTGCAACTACGGCAGGCATTATCGACGCTTAGAACTTCGCTAAGCTTATCGTGCTCTTGCCGCTCACCCTTGCCGTCTTCACTTACCGCTTCTTCCTAGGCGCTTTACCTTAGCGCTTACACTTGCCGGCACCCGTTACCGACTTTTCACCTTTTTCACAGACGCGTTCTCTGGGACCTGCCCGGGACTCCTCAAATTACTTTTAGCGCGCCCAACGCACACTCTTGGTACGGTAACACAATTGTTACATTTGTTACTGACCAAAACTTTGGGTGTCATCACCGTGGACCTGTGTAGGCCTCTGTGGATGTCCGCTGGTGCCCTGCATAGGCCTGCATAGGTTTGAGTCTGTCGACATATGTCTGCATGGATGTCTGCTGGTGGCTTGCATAGGCCTGTATAGGTCTGCAGGGCCCTTTGGTGGACATACGCTGGCATTGGGGGTGGGAAAAGGAGGAAAGGGGAGGTGTGCAGCCACAAGTTATTGCAGGGAGAAAGGGAGAGGGGAGAGAAGTGGGGAACCTTGAGAAGGCTTTATTCATGCCATGACGTCTGCCAATGGAGGAGGTTTTCACTCATGGGCTGATGCCTGCCAGCAGCCGCTGACGCATGATGTCTGCTAGTGTCTGCTGGCATCCGCCAGGCCTGCATGCGCATGTGTGTGCCCACCTTTTATTGATCTACTGGACTATGTCATACAGTACATTGTGATATGTCCACGGCTCTGTATTCTATGGCACTGTGGGAACTGCTCCGCTCCAGTGTAGTGGACTCTGCTAGACACGTATGGTATGGCACAAAGCGAGCTCCCATACAACGTATGACATGTACTATTGTGATGTCTCTATGTGTCACTAGGGGCTGCAGCTGTATGGGCTGCCTGAATGTGTGCCTTGAAAGGAGCAGAGCATTTCTTAATGAAATGTCCAACCCTCCCACCATTGTAGCACACTGAGGAGTTTTCTGCAGGCCTTCTCTAGGCCGCTCCAGAACTCACATTGGGTTTGCTAACCATACATATTGCAGGCACTGCATCCCCTCTAGCTGCTACTTAGTTTTGACCTGAATAGGGTCAACTATCTTTCACTGGCAGATATCCAGCAGGTTTTGGTTGAGGCCATTGGCCTCTAGGAATTGTCTTGTGGATGACAAATTGCAAATTGCAATTATTCTCCATCTCCAACCATTTGGCAAGAAAGGTCCCCACTTTCACTGCCTGACAATTCACAGGCCCTCAGCATGAACTACGCTGTTTATAATGATTTGCAGTTTGTGTCAACTGCTCATACCAAATGGTATACACCAAGAACTTGGTCACTGTATTGACCTCTGGAGACAAATTGTCATTGCATATCAATGCTCTCCTCATATCTGCAGGTATTCTGTCCAGGAATATCTCACAAATGGTATATTCGTCTGGATAAATGTCTATATTCTGCACATGACCCACCAGATCATCATAGAAGGTCTGGACACCAGTCTTGGCATTATACACTGCTTTTTTGAAGGCATCATGAGCTTCCTGCATGGTTGCAGTGTTGACAAAACAATTATACAGTCCTATCAGGACCTCTTTAAATGTCCAATGCAATTTATTGCAATTGATGTGAAGGATATGGCAGCAGAACCAATTCTGAGCCTCTCCTTCCATAAATTCATGTAGCACAAGTATTTCCTCCTGGTCCATGTCATCTCTGCCATAGCAGCAGGCTGCCAAGTAGTAGCAGACATTCATGGCCCAGTCCTCCAGCTGTGAGAACCTATGCTCTTCAGCATATGCATATATGTGCTTACCATCAGATTTATGAGAACTTACTCTGGCAGGGAATTTAAACCTGACTCCAAAGAAGTCATCTACTAGGTGGGTGAGGTGGTTATGCATATAATCCATATGAATTCAGACCGCCTTATTTATTCCAGGCATATTTTCATGTAGATCATGAGATGCGGGCATTGAGAATGCCCAAGGACTGTGAAACAGGTGTTTGTTGGCCATTCTTTCTAGCTGTGGAGTAGGCTGTTGCCTCACCTCCCAATCTGCTGGTGGTCTACTAGCCTGCCTGCCACTGTTACGGCAATTATTATTATCTCAATTGTTCTTTCTATAATCACAACCTCCCCTGTTGTTATTGTGACAATTCTGCTCTCCCCTGTCATAGTGATCACTACTATCATCACTACCCTCCGGATCTCTGTCTAGTTTAGCAGTTTGAGCAGCAAACTGTCTGTAATGGCCCAACTTGTTCCTATATTATATATCTTGCTACTATGTGATGTAATGTCGCATTTATACTTGTGTTGATAGTTATTTGGAGTTAGTTCTTTTTTCCCGTGTTTACATAGCTGAAATCAAGATGCTAGTCTAATTCATTCATGTGACTAAGAACTTAGAATTCTTACTATTGTAACTACGTTACATTTTTTTGAATCTTCTGGTTCTCAGCTATCAGCTATTGGCACTCTGTCAAACTTATCAAACTCTATCAGCTTCTTTGCTTCTTACACAGCTACTCTGAAAAATTTCTGTCGAGAATACTTGGTCCAACATGGTCGATCCTTGTAGAAATAAAGCACCTGATGTGTCCAGCCTAGACAGTGGACAGCATGTAGAAATGATGACAAAGTTGTCAACATACTTATCTCCATCCAAGTGCAACAAGGGGCAAGAGCCCTTAACCTTGGTCACTAGTGAAGGGTTTGAAATGAGTCTAAAAGGATCAATAATGGCAGCACAGGATATACTTAAACCTGACATCTGGACCTGTCAGGAACTGGTACAATGAGTAGCGCTAACATTAGCACTCATGGCGTCTGTCAAGGATTTTCTGACCATACCCTGGAATAGCCTGGCCAATCGGAGCTATAGTAAAAGTGAGCAGACCCATATAATTCTAAGTCAATATAGAGTTGTCGTTGGTTGCCATGAGTCATAACGCCGTTGGTCACTGTCATCCATGTGCAAAAGGTTGCTGTTGACAGGTCTGAATCATAACCTCTTGAGCACCCAGTTACACTCAGCGTTCAAATTGTGCTAGCTTTTCCTGACTTTGTCACTAGGTTAGGCGCTAGCCTTGTCTATTTTGTCTTCATCGTTTACGGTGCTACCTACAGGCACAATATGCTGCGCTAGTCATCTTTTCTTCTATATCTTTGTTTAAGCTATGATGCTTACCATCTGCTAGGTAGCACCTGAGGTGCTATAATCTGATGCATTGTCCTATCACCTCTGCTCAAGCACACTGAGACCCTGTCAGGACTCCTCACAACTATGTACGCCAAGCGCTGGACACGGCGTTGTACTGCGTATATGTCCAGTGCACCCAACTACAGTTGGCATTATCAATGCCTGGGCACTAGGACAGCAGAAAGCTCGCCATTTTGTCTGGTCAAGGCAGAGCAAGTGGGGGGCAGAAGTAGGGAAATGCCCTCACATATGAGGTCAGGAGCATGCTATGGGGTGTCTATGGTGCAAGCTAGATCCACATTGCGTCATGAGGTACACGCCATAGTCAAAAATGAGCCCAAGGATGAGGACAATGTAGTTATATTGCATGTGAAGGCAGAACGGAAAGGGGATGGCATAGGTCACTGAGCATATGTGGAGGATGCATCCTTAGATGAGGAGGAGCAAGACAGGGTTTTGTCCATGCTCAGAGTGCAACTGAAGATTGTACTTGCAAAGTATCCACAGGTGACAAAAGAAACAATGCAAGTACACCTGCAGCTGTATGTAGTAAAGCACATCCAGATGATGAGGTGCCACCAGTAGGCAGTGCCCCCTGAAGATTCAGAGGGGTATGTTGAGCTATTTGCTCAGATCTTTGAGCTTGAGATGCAGCAGTATCTCAAGCACAAGAGGATGAGGAGCAGTATGGTGTCTACTGCTACACCAACAAGCTCAGTGGGATACAACTCCCTGTGGTTTGATTGTACCCCAGCAATAGAGGAGGTGATGGAACTTCTAGAAGCTCAAGAAGGCTGACAAGTCTCAGGAAGACTTTGTGCAGCGATGTGCTGCTGCAAGCAGGCAGAGGTACCTGACAGGGATGGATGATGAGGGGGAGTCAACAGTTGAAATGTCGACTCAGGATGTAGTGGGAGGTGTGAGGAGTGAGACAGGGGCAGAATACTGCCCAAGACAGGGTGAAGGAGTTTCAAACTCTGGAGAAGAAGTAGAGTAATTGCAGGTGCAGACAAAGCAACTGGGTCTGGGGAGGCTGGCAATGCAAGTGGAGCTGCAGCAGAACCAGCAGGTGGCAATGACTGATACTATGGCCAAAAAATTCAATTTCCAGAGAATGAGGAACCAGGACCTCTGAGTTCAGGAGAAATTGTGCGTCGATGATCAAGGCATTGTGTTTGAAGGCATTAATGGTGTGACATCTGTGGACAACATGTGCCAGCAGTATGTGCAGAGGTGAAGGGCTGTGGATGGCCCAAGGCATGATAGCATTTCTTGCAGAGAGGTCAGAGACAAGAGTTGCAAATTGATCAGTTAGCAGATAGCCAGTGGGCGACAGCAGAGGGGCAAATTAGTGCAATTTGTTGTGCCTGAGGCCTGGGAAAACACACCTGATATGAATGAGGCAGCCAGGGCGCATAGGGAGAACATGCATGATTGGTTGATTCAACTGGTAAATGACATGCTAGGAGTGTGCTTCAATTTCTCTGAAGGTGTCAAGCCCCATAGGGCAGAGACAAAGACCATATGGTCTTAAACTGGAAGTTACTGGTTCTTGCAACTTGAGGACTGGGCTATTGACATGTGCTATCATCTGGTGGCATGCCACTATGGGAGAGACAATATAGATCACAAGCAAGTATTTGTATTGCAGGAGTTCCTAGAAGGAGAGGCTAAGGCATGGTATTGCCACCATATCCTGCACATGAACCGAACAGTCTAGGAGTGGACTTTCAAAAATGTTCTGATTGGACTATACAATTGGTTTGTAAGCCTGTTGACTATGCAGGATGCACATGAGGCCTTCCAGAAGGTGCAGTATAGTGAGAAGACAGGTGTGCAAGGGTTTTATGATGTGCTTTGAGAGCACACTCAGAATATGGCTGTCCACCCAGACAAGTATACTATATGTGAGGCATTCCTGGACAGACTGCCCTTGGAAATGAGAAGGTCACTGATCCATGACAATAATCTGTCTCCTAAAATCAATACTATGAATGAGTTTTTGGCTTATGCTATACCATATGAGCAGTCACTGAAAACAGCGACGCACTACAAGCAGCAAACAATGAGGTGGCAGATGCCCCAGAGGACAGTTTAAAATTGGCATGTTTGTGATGCAGCAAGCCAACCTGATGCTGAGAAGCACCCTGCAGATAGTGGTTTGTGATGATAAAAAAAGGAACAGGGAAGTCCAATGGACAGGTGGAGATGAGAAGCCACAAGAGGACTAGGCCAAGAATGAAGGAAATGCACAGCTTCTGAGCCAGCCACATAAAGATGAGAGTAGAGGCCAGAGGGCAGGGCTGAAGATTGTGAGTAAGGCAAAAATGCCTGGCATCCAGTGATGCTTCAGCTGTGGGGCTCACAATTATTTTGCAAATTTGCCTAAGTGTCCCCAGTATAGGCCATGGGACTCTGTGCAGCTTTGGGCTGCCCATATGGTTGATGGTGGTGATTGTGAGATGAGTGAGGCCAGCAGCGGGCCAGGAGGAGACTCGGAGGCAGAATTGGCTCTGTGAAGGAGGATGATAAGTTGGTAACCATAGATGTATATACCAATGACTACTATAGTCATGATAGCAACTCAGAACACTTAAGTGGTGCTCATGGACTATCCAGAGGATGAGTATGATCGTCCAGAAGGAGACCAGCATGTTCAGATGTAGTGAGTAACACTGCATAAGGCCTTGACAAAGCTGATGCACCCAAGGTATAGGCAAGATAAGAAGGCATGCCTGGTAACATACATGAATGTGAATGGTAGTTCTGCATGGATATTGTGGGACTCAGGAAGTACCATGTCAGGAATCACACCACAGTTTGCGCATGTGCACCAGATTTGTGTTAACAAATTGGAGGAGCCCATAACTCTCCAATTGGGGACAGTGAGCAGTAGGTCAGTAGTCCAGTTCAGGATGAAGGCCAAGGTGGCCATGGAAGGGGTGTCCACTATGAAGTACCTCAATGTAGCAAACTTTGATCACTATGACATGATTATTGGCATGCCCTTTATGTGCAAGAATGGAGTCCTGCTAGACTTTGGCAAGGATGAGGTAGTCATCAATAGTAAACAACTGAAAGCAGAGCAAGTGGTCTTGGAGGATATGGATGGATGCCTGCGTCAACAGAGGGTGACCAAAAAGCATTGTGACAAGAACTGACTCCATGATTGTCAATGCAAGGCAGTGGTGGAGGAGGTAAGAGAAGAAGTTGAGCCTATGTCTAGTCTGCCAGCAGATTTGCCACATCTGATGATGACTGAGAAAAATTTTCAGGTGAGTTGGGTTGCCTGTTCTGGGACAGCAAGGAACGGGGACACTAGAGTGAACACCAGAGTAGGGAGAAGGTGAGCAGTTAGTTGTAACTCTGCTGCACCAGCGGTGGCAGAGGGAATATACTGGCTTAAAAAACTGCCCCAATGTTTGGCCTTTTTGGAAAAATTCACATGGTGTGCAACATTTGTATAAGAAAAAAATCATAGAAATTCACATGACATATGACTATATCCTGGCTTTATAATGACGTATAAATCATGTGATTTGGACAAGAACTCGCTGATTAATAAATCAAACAAAATATTCAATCATTGGGGCAGTTTTTTTGACCTACTCTAATTTACTCTAATTTCCATATCTAATACTTGGTATGGCCTCCATTTGCCTTTATAACTGCCTTGATCCTTCTAGGCATGCTCTCTATGAGGCTTTGGCATATGTACCTCTGATGATATTTTATTCCACTCCTTGACCACTCTCTCCCACAACTCATGCACTCCTTTAGCGGGTACCTCATACTCCAAAAGTTTGCACTTGATGTAAACCCAGAGATGTTCAATAGGATTGAGGTCAGGGGATTGGGCAGGCCAGGATATCACAATGATGTTGTTATCAGAAAACCAGGTTGTTGCCCATTTGGAGGTGTGTTTTGGGTCGTTGTCCTGCTGAAAATATTGTCATTCCTCCTCCATTTCCAACTTCTCAAAGCTTTCCACCACTTCCTCATCCAAAATCTCACAATATTGTGCAGCATCCATCTTTCCCTGAACTTCTATGAGCTTCCCTACTCTATTCCAACCCATGCAGCCCCATACCATTAAATTGTTTCCTCCTCCATGCTTAACAGTTGGTGTAGTGGTGTGGTCAGATAGTGGTTCTCCTGGAATTTTCCACACATATACCTTCCCATGTGATCCAATCCGATTAATCTTTGTCTCATCACTCCACAAAACTCTTTTCCAATCCTCCACTGTCCAGGTTTCATGATACTGAGCAAATTTGAGCCAGTTTGCATGCTGAGCAGCCTTGAGCATAGGAACTTTCTTCTTTGTTGCTAAGCAAAAGCCTGCCTCCTTCAATGCATTTCTGACTGTCTGAGGATTGACAGGACTAGAGATGACAGAATTAATGAACTGTGTAGCTTGAACAGCATTATCCAGCTTCCCAGTAGTAATTTGACGAATAATAGCCTGTTTGTCACGTGCTGTAAGCTTGGAAGGACGACTTCCAGGATGATTCTCTTTGTTGCTCTCCAGCTCTTTGCTGATCCTTCCCACAGTGCCCCTTCCCAGGCCAGTTTTTGCTTGGATTTGATACTGAAAATACCCCT
The DNA here is from genome assembly GCA_027475525.1 of Macrolepiota albuminosa. Lineage (NCBI taxonomy): Eukaryota > Fungi > Basidiomycota > Agaricomycetes > Agaricales > Agaricaceae > Macrolepiota > Macrolepiota albuminosa. The sequence goes on from JAMWFC010000111.1 coordinate 36,413, forward strand.
CATTGAGGAGAGAAGCAACAGAAGAGCGATTGGCAGCAGAAACAGGTCACATAATGGTGGTAGAGTGTCAAGAAGGTGATTGATTGAAGTTGAATATATCAAATTAGTACAAACAAGGTCACATGACATTGTTTATACTTTCCACAAGGTGTTTCCATCTTCTACTGCTGAAAAGTCAAATTAGTACAAACAAGGTCACATGACATTGTTTATACTTTCCACAAGGTGTTTCCATCTTCTACTGCTGAAAAGTATTGAGAAAATATGAAAATTAAAGTGAGTCAAAAAACTGCCCCAATGATTGAATATTTTGTTTGATTTATTAATCAGCAAGTTCTTGTTTAAATTACATGATTTATATGTCATGTGAATTTCTATGATTTTTTGCCTACATAATTGTTGCACAATGTGAATCTTTCCAAAAAGGCTGAACATTGGGGCAGTTTTTTGAGCTAGTGTATGCTGATATTGTCAATGGAACAAAGGAGGAGTTGCCTCTGTGGAGGGATGTCAACCATGAGATAAATTTCATTGATGACAACAAGCAGTATAAATATCATTTGCCTTGCTGTCTCCAAGCATTGCAGAACCAGTTGTAAGACAAGACTAACTGGTACTTGAATGCATGTTGGTGGGAGGTGAGGCTGGCAGCGCAGGTGGCACCACTGTTGTGCATTTCCAAGAAGGATGGGACATTGTGCATGGTGCTAGATGCGTGGCAGCACAATGATAATACTGTTAAGGACATGACACCCCTGCTGGACCAGGAGGTCATTTAGTGGCTCAGATGAAAGTGCAATCAAAAATTAACCTGACTGATGTGTATGAGCAGGTGTGCATAAGTACTTTGGACATACACAAGATGCTGTTTGCATTACCCATGGAGACATTTGTGAGTAATATTATGCAGATTGGTGACTGTAATGTGCCAGCAATGTTTCAGAGGCTGATGACCTCAATATTTTAGAATGTTATTGGAAAGTTTGTGCATGTATACTTGGATAACATATTTATATTTTTGGACTCCACTGCAAAGCATGAGGATCAACTCAAGGTCGTGTTTGAGCAACTTAGGAAAAACAGGTTGTACCTTGAATGGAAGAAGTGCAAGTTGCACACAGAGACAATTGACTGTTTAGATCACATAATAGATGACCAGGAGATCTACCCCAACACAGATAAGATTAATAGGATTTAGGAGTGGCATGTACCACAGAATTACAATGATATACAGTGCTTTGTGGGGTTGGTAAACTATATTCACACCTTCTTGCCAGACATTTTGGCATATATAGGGCTGCTGATGGCCATGACTTTGAACGGGGCTCTGTTCCACTGGTGACCGCTGCACCAGCAGTGCTTTGAGATGATCAAACAGATTTGTGCCAAGATGCTGGTGTTGCAACCTATTGATCCTAGGCGGGACAAGCCTATATGGCTCATTTGTGATGCATTCAAGACTGGGGTCAGAGCCATATATGGGCAGGGAGCGTCATGGCAGACTTGCCACCCTGCTGGGTTTATATTGAAGAAGTTCATGGTGGCACAGCAGAACTACGCCGTATATGAGCTGGAGACACTGGCCATACTGGAGGCTCTACTGAAATAGGAGGACAAGTTGATGGGATATAAGATACATGTCATCACCAACCATAAGGCTCTTGAGTTCTTTAAGATACAGTTGCACCTGTTGCTGCAGCACGTTGATTATATGTAGAGGTATCAGTTCAACATTACATATGTGAAAGGTGAGCTGAACAAGATTGCCAACTGTTTGTTCTACTATTTCTTGCATGATGTGTTGTTTGTGGAGATTGTAGCATGCCCCAGTGATCACACCCACTTTACAGTGGAGGACAGGTTGGTCTACACCAATAATGTGGTGGGAGATAGAGTGCTCAGGGTGCCAAGGAATCAGCAGCTAATTATGACACTGCTGGAGCAGGTGCACTGGATAGTGGGGCACTTTGGCCCTCAGCAAACATTAGCATATGTGCAGCAGTGGTACTGGTGGCCCCAGATGGTCACAAATGCAACTAAGGTTTGTGGTATGTGTGAGTTGTGCCAGCGGTTGAAGATGTCAAATGCAAGGCTGGTAGGCTGGTTGCACTCTCTGCCTATTTCTGGTAGGCCTTGGGACTTGATTGGGATGGACTTTGTTGGTCCTTTCTCAAGATCCCAGGGTTATAACTATCTTTGAATGGTGCCAGATGACCAGTATGGTGCACTTGATACTGGTCAACACTGCAATGACAGCGCCTGAGTTGTCATGGATATATCTCAAGGAGATAGTGTGATTGCATGGGTTGCCAAGCTCCATTGTCAGCAATAGTGATGCAAAGTTCACTTTGGCTTGGTGGAGGGAGTTGCACAAGCTGTTGGGAGCAAAACTGCTCATGTCAACATTGTTTTACCCACAGATTAATGGGCAGACAGAGCATGCTAATTGCAATGTGGCACAGATCTTTAGGACTGTGGTCCAGCTGGACCAGGGGGACTAGGTTGATAAGATACCCATGACCAAGTTTGTGATCAACACAAGTGTGTCTGAGACAACGTGCTATGTGCTGTTTGAGTTGAATGATAGGTACATGCCTACCATGCTGCAGGAGTTTTGCAGTGATGGGGTTGTGCACCGGGGGGTGTGCAAGTTCATGCAGCAGGCACTAACTAATCTGGCAGACACGCACAACACAATTATTGAGGCCCATGTATTTCAGATATGTAACACAAACGTGCAGAGGAGAAAAGAGCCTGCAATTGTGCAGGGTGATTTGGTGTTCCTGTCGACAAGGAATCTCAACTTGTCTAAGAGCAGGGCAGCAAAGCTTTGTCTGAGGTGGGTAGGGCCCTATCGGGTCCATAGCACTGAACCGAGCACATCGGACTATGTGCTGGAGCTACCAGCTGTGTTGCAGAAGAGGCAGATTGTGCCTAAGTTTCATGTGTTGTTGCTATGACCTTACAGTCTGAGCAATGATGCACTCTTTCCTAACAGGGCCACTCCAGAACCCTATGACTTTGGGGCTGCCGAGGATCAGGAGTAGTTTGTGGATGAAATCATTGGCCATTGATGGATGGCACAAGAAGGCCTTGAACTCGAGGTTTGTTGGAGTCTGGGGAACATAACTTGGGAGCCACTGCGCAGTTGCGTGGAATTAGAGGCCCTGAGCCATTACCTGGAGCTGCAGGGCATTGGCTGCCCATGGGACCTGGCAAGACATGTGAGTGGCATGTAAGAGGAGGTGGTCAAGCTGGCATGCTGAGTCCAGTGCCAGTGAGGGTGATGGAAGTGTCATGGAGGTGACATGGTGGAGCATGACCATAATCAAGCGGGGTTATGTCAGCATGGCTGAGTTTGTCAGCAGTGAAATGCGGAGAGATTTTTTTTCTTCTCTTGTCTTTAGTCTGCTCTCTTGCAAAGGAAAAACTTGTTGCTATGTTGTACTATCAACGATGCAGACAGCCTGAGAGTTCAAGCACAGGCTCAAGGAGGGGGAGAACTGGGCATGACCCAGTGGACTATGAGGAAGAGAGTTATGAAGAGTTTGAGCAGCAGTCAATGTAGGTGTCACCTGCGCAAATGTTTTATGTGGGAGGACGGTATCAGCAAGGCCCCCTGGGTCAACTATACTATCAAGCTACTCAGTGGGGGTATCCACAGGTGATGTCAGGCCTGGTTGGCCTGGTATCTATGAAGGTTGACAATGAAGTGTGGAATGCGCCACAGTACTATTATCTGCAACTGACAGAAGCAGTGCAATCAATTCCACAACCACAAAAAGTGGTGCAGTATGTGCTGAGAAGATACATGAGAGCCTCTCTAGCACCACAAGTACCCCCACGGGCCCCGCAGCAATCACAAAATGTCAGAACAGAGCTGCAGCTACAACAGGTGCAGAGATGTACAATGAAGACTCCAGCTGCTTGATCCCCTGGCACTGAGATGCCAAAAGCTCCAATTGCTGTAAGCAGAGGGCAGAAGAAGGGCAGGGGATGGGTGAAAAAGCCAGTAGAGGCTGAGGAGGAAGTGCAGGAGGCTATGCGGTAGAGACTAGGGGCAGCAGGATATTCTGTGCCCTCAGATGCCAAGTTCTTGAGCGACCTACTCATGATAATGGTGTTGAGTGGGCTGCTGGATGAAAATGATAACCTACAACATCAGCGGCAGATGGCGCTGCAGCAGCTATTGAATGCGCAGAAGCGCAAGACACAGAGTCAGACAGAGGACCATGAGAGTGAGCCCAAGAAGGCTAAAGTAGCAGAGGAAGAGCGAAGTGAGGTACTACGGGTGCGTGAGAAGCAGCTGAAGAGGCGACTTGTAAAGCTGGTGGAGGGGCCATTTACCAGGCTTATGGTAGAGGGCCAGAATAAAGGTATGGAGGCAGGAGAGCTGCCCTCTGGAGAGGTATTGACCGCAGAGAGTATGGGGTTCTGCATAGCAGAGGAATTGGCAATAGAAGTGATTGGGACACTAGCTGGGAGAGTTGGGGTGCCAAGTATGCCCAATAAGGGTCTTGAGGTGTCCATGCATGCTCCAAGCCCTGTGATGGCAGCACCAGTGAGGAGACAGGGGCCCAGGTGCCCAGTCAATGTGAGCAAGCTGGTTTTGCAAAATTTCTCTGCTGATGTCCCATTTGGGGCAGGTCCTGCCCAGCTACAGTTCATACTGCCAGAGCTCCTGCCCACTCTATCCAGTGTGTTTATACTAGCACTGGTTCCAAGTGACTCACAACCTGCCTCCAGTAGGAAGAAAAGGAGTAAAGGCAAGGCTAAGGCAGTGTTTGGAGAGGTGGTGGATGAGGACAGTAATTACAAGCAGGATTTGCCTCATCATTGTCAGAAGGAGAAGAGAGCAGGCCCAGAGAGTCCTTGATGGATCACTTGGGGAGACAGGTATACCTTGTGCAGGCACGCAAAAAGAAGGCAAATCAGAAGTTGGAGACAGAATGCCTCACGGAATAAGGTATGACAGACCAAGTTGCAATTAGGAAGAATCCCCGACTTGCTAGGGGTGTACATTTGGAACACCCATAATGTAGAGCGACACAACTCCTGTTTTGTGGGGGGTCTGAGAGAGTATGTCTACTGGTCCCCCTACTTGAATGCGATTTTCTTTGGAAATGAGGCCAATAAGGCCTCGTACTTCAAGCAGCATTATTAGAAGAGTGCAGCAGTACCGCACATAATGGTATACAAGCATGTGCTGCAGGGATTTCCCATGAACCTACTAGACAGGCTCTTCAGATATCTGTCCAACGAGCACGCTCCGTGGTGGGAACGCATTGTGGCATATATGCTGTTTACAGAGTTCCAGCATTTTGCTGGGAGGGTTGAGGCTGACTTCAGAGACAACACTATGAGGTACACACTGGACAATACAGGGTTTGCATCACCAGTTGACCCTCGTCAACCAGGCATCTCTGAGGACAATGCTATGATGAAGTGGATGACCATACCCCCTTGTTTAACAATGTGCAAGGAAGATGGCAGCTTGCAACTTGCAGCTATGCATCCTCCTCCACCTGTGCAACTGTTTGATCTCAACACATTGGCATGGTACACCATTGTATTTGGCCACCCAGGCCTGGATAATGCATTTACTGGACTGGCCTTTGACTTAGCATACCAGATACACTACTGTATGCTCTTTGGTTACACACTAGCATGGGCAGTATGTGCCAGTAGAGCAGGTCAACCCACTATTGTGCGACAGCTAGTGCTAGTATTTGCATGACCAGGATTGTATCAAGAGGCTGTAGCAGTCTTTAACAAGAAGGATCATCAACACCCATTTCAGCCTCTGAGCAGAGAAAACTTTGAGTATCATCAAATATACATGCCCAAAAGCATGTCGCAGAATTTCAGCAACAATGATGCTATTTGAGTACTGCTTCAGAATTGCATTCCAGTAGAATGGGTGGACCATGCATATATCTATAGACTGGTATACATGGAGCAGCACTTTTTCAAACTCACCATATTGCTTGACGTCTTCTAAGCAGCCGATAATGAGCATCACCATCACTTGGCCATATATGGCATGCCTCTTGCCATTCTAAATTGGGACAGGTAGACAAAATGAAAGCTGACAATTAGTATTAATTATTATTCAAGATCTGTGAGGAGGAGAAGGCAAGCATGCCAACACAGAGTAGGGGAATGTACTATTATATCGGTACCAATCCCAACTTCAAGTATTTGCAGATGAGATTGCAGGATGACATTCTCCCCATCCTGACACTCTCAAGGCACCCTCTGGACACTAAGGCAACTAACGTTGCCCTACAGGATATGGAAATGGCTGCCTCCAAAGAGGTTGTGAATGCCCAATCATCCTCATTGACTAATGTCGAATCAAGGAATGGTGGTGGCAGCAGGACAGGCAAGGCACCTAGCCAATTGCCCATGTGTAACACTTCCAGAGGATTGAACCGACAACCTCAGGAAAACTGGAACTAGCAGGGCTTGAACCTGCATCGCATGTTACCATTACACCATAGTCCCGTGTTACTACTTGCTTTTTCTTGTCAACTAGTACCATTCTAGCTCCAGTCAATAGGGGCTTAGGCATAACCCTGGGCTTTAACTAAGGTGTATTGACACACCCTTACACTCTCCCCTCTAGACTTGTTCCGGCAAGTCTCAGGATCCCAAGTGCGCCCTCCTTGTACCTTATCCTGATCACAGACCATGCATCCGGTATTTCATGACTTATAGGTCCCAGGGTAAAGGCCACCTTATGTCAGCGGATCAACCTAGATCATGACGCAGGCTTGGTCGCGAACATACAATGCTAGCACAGCCACTGTAGTTCCACCAAATGTATCACTTCCGGAGGATTGAACCGACAACCTCAGGAAAACTGGAACTAGCAGGGCTTGAACCTGCATCACATGTTACCATTACACCATAGTATCATGTTACTACTTGCTTTTTCTTGTCAACTAGTACCATTCTAGCTCCAGTCAATAGGGGCTTAGGCATAACCCTGGGCTTTAACTAAGGTGTATTGACACACCCTTACAAAGTGTTTCCACATAAAACAGCAACATTCCTGTCACAGCACTCACACAATTATTGTAGGCAAAGTCTGCAAACAGTAACCATTCCACCCAGTTATTCTGGTAGTAATTGATGAACATGTGCAGATAGATCTTCAACTCCTGATTGACTCTCTCCAGTTGCCCATTCAACTGCAGGTAATGTGCTGTCAACAACACAGGCTTGATGCCTAGCCTCTCCCACATCCACCTCACGTATTGTGCCACAAACTGTGGCCCCCTGTCAGAGACCACCTGCAGGCACCACACACATTCCATGAATGTGTTGCACATGGTCACTGCATTATCAGTTGAGTGTGCCCCTAGGAAGTGGGCCCGCTTAGTTGACTTATCACAGACTACTTGGATCATGTCATACTCCCATGAGACCAGCAGTGGTCTGATGTAGTCTGTCAAAATGTGCTGCCATAGACTATTGGAGATCTCCAGTGGCTGCAATGGGCCATATGGGCACTGATGAGGGCTTGATACACTGACAAATCTTGCACCCCTCCATATACCATCACATGAACTCGGACATATGAGGCCAATAATAGTTTTGGGTGATCAAAGCCAGTGTATTCACCCACCCCAGGTATCCAGCTGGTATTGAGTCATTGTACAATTGCAGGACCATACACTTCACCTCATTGTTGTTCAGTACATACACAAGACCATGAAAATGGACCACACCCTCCTCCACCGTGAAGTCACACAGCTGCAACTTCACCAGTGCCGGTGCATTTGCCATACTCAGGACCATTGCCAGCCATGGATCATGCTCTGTCATCTTACAAATCCTATTCAGGATGTCCCCATCTGCCACTATCTATTGTGTCGCTGCCACACATTCTGATTCAACTGACTGCCCACACCAGGCCAACTGCACCACCACACCATGCTTTCCCATCTGCCGCTCTGGCAACACTGTCTCCTCCACATTATCACATGCTCTTTGTGCTGGCTTGTGGTCTGGGCACCGGAACAGACCATCAGGCCCTGTGCTTAGCTCCTTCACCCTGTAATGAATGACAAACATAAAACAGTTCAGAAAAAGACTCCACCCTTGCCTGCCATTGAGTCAAGTCCCTTGCTGTCATGAAGTACTCCAAATTTCAGTGATCTGAGAAGACATCCACCATGAATGGGCTCTCTTCCAGGTATGGCCTCCACACCTCAAATGCACATACAACTGACAGGAGCTCTTTGTCATGCACATTGAGAAAAACATGACTGGATGCCACTCCATCTTGCACCTTCTGCAACAAAATCATGCCCACTGCAAAGTCCAATGCATTGGTTTCCATCCAAAACTGCACATCCATATCCAGCATCATCAACACTGAGGCTGTTGCAAATGTCACCTTCAGCTCTATGAACACATCCTGCTCCACTGCCCCCCACCTCCATGCCCAGCCCTTCTTCTTCAGATCCTCCAACAGTTTCACAATTGTCACGTAATTTTCCACAAACTGGTGGTAAAAATTGCAGTTCACTGGGTCTATCTCCACACAGCCAGGTGAGATCTTCAGGCTGAGATAATCTACCTCAGTTGTCCTGAAATGACACTTCTCTGGCTTAAAGAACAGGTCCACCTGCTTAAGACAGTGCAGGACCAAGTCATGAAACAAGTCATTGACCATGTGCTGGAACACTGCCAGTATGTTGCATAATCCAAACTGCATAATCAAGAACTTGAACATAACATGTCTAAAATAAAGTCTTCCACTCATTGCCCTCACAAATCTGCATGTTGTAATACCTCCAATGCATGTCCAATGTTGTAAAGACCCTTGCCAATCCAGCAACTCATTTGTCAATGGAATTGGATATGCATCTGGCCATGTAACTGCATTCAACACCAAAAAATTGACCACTAAGTTCAGACCACCATTCTTCCTCTTCATGAAGAAGACTGGGGCGCTGCAGGGTGCATGCGACTGCCATATGTAGCCCTTAGCCAGATTTTTGTCAATGAACTCACATAATGCTCACAGTTCTGCTGGCACCAACTGGTACAATTTGACAAGTGGGGGAACGTCAGTCCATCCAACAACTTGATGCCCAAATCATACTTGGTATGCTTGGGCAGCTGCTCAGACCTCTGCTTATCAAACACATTGAGAAAATTGTGGAACTCCTCTGGCACCATCTCCTCCACCCTCCATTCCCTGCCACCACTTTTCTGTGCTGCATCCTCTGTCAACTTCTGTGCAAAACTTTGCCTCACCACTGCTCTGTCTGATGCCAAACAAGGCCCTCCCTCCTCCTCACTGATGATGCCCAAAGTTTGGTCAGTAACAAATGTAAGTATAGTGTTACCAAGCCAATAGCTTGCATTGGGCATGCTTAAGATGTTGAGAGGAGTCCTGGGCAGGTTCCAGAAATCACATCTGTTAAACTGATGAAAAGTCAGGAAGGGGGTCGGCAAGTGTCAAGTGCTAATGTAAAAAGCACCTGTGGAAGAAGCAGTAAGTAAACATGGCAGTATGAGTGGCAAAAAAAACATGGTAAGCTTAGCAAGGTCTAAGCAATGTTAATGCCTGCTGTAGACACAAGGCACAAGGATTTTGTTGGATAGTGATAGTCTGCAACTGCCAATTACTTTGATGTTGCTGACCATAAGTGAGATTTAGACCGTAAGGGAGACTAGAGTGAGTAGGGTAGGAAACTCTGTTCTGATGATTATGCACAAGTCAGTAAGTACTTTTTATACTACATGGAGTTCACTGTTGCCAAGTAACTAATAATGCCAAAGCACAGTGAACTGAAAAATTTTATAGGATGGCTCCAACAGTTTCAGATCTCTACTGTCCATTCAACACGCTTAGTGATGCCAGGTGGCAGATCACAATGCTAAACCATCAATCCATCAACCTTCTGTCTGTCCAAGATACTAAGCAATGTCAGGTGCCAAATTGAGGTGCTAAGTGCTGTCAGATGCCAAGGTCAAATACTAAGCTGTCTGTCAGTTTTGATAAATCATCAGTCTTCTTTCTAAGCGCTGTTGTCAGTGACTGATGCCATCTGTCAGTTGTTATTCTGTCTGCCATCAGTGCTATCATTGATTGGATCAGCTTCTTGCTGTGTATGGCCATCAAATATCACCAAAATTGGTCAATTAGTGCATGCTAAGGTATCCTGAGTCAGTGCCATGTTGCCATAGCCTGCTGTTGATGCACTGATCCTGTATGGGGTCCTATTACCACACCAACCCCAACTCCCACCTCTGCTTTAAGAACACTGCCTGCTCCTCACTCAGTCCTGCAGCCTCCTCTGCACACTCAATCACCTTGTTAATGCAGGTCCTGGACACCCACACCACCTCCACCTTCTGTCCCCACTGAAAACACATAACCCATGTGCACACCCTCTGTAGCCTGTGAAACCGTTCCGCTGAAACCTTCTGGCAGACCTGGGCTGTCACTGGTGCAGCTTTCTCCACCTTGCATGCAAACGCATGCACTGCTGATCCCTGCTGGTAGGACAGGTCTCTACTTGCTGCTGCCTGTCCTGCATGCACACAAGAGGTCCTGCAAAAGGTCGACATAAAATCAATTGATGAACATGCCCAGTTAATGATAGGGCTGTGCCAGCATAACCAGTTAACCCCCAGGATGAGATTATTGTTCCCAATATCTGCCACATCAAACACCACCATCTCCTCATGCTCCCCCACCACCACCACCAAGTGCACCTCCATCATGATCAACCCAGACCTGACCTCCAAATTGTTGATTGTCCTCAGTCGCATTGGCCATGCTTTCTGTACCATTGGCAACTGCTGCTCATCAACAAAGCACTGGTTTACAAAGCAACAACTAGTGCCTGAGTCCACCATTGCCCTCATGTTGATCAACTGCACATTGCCTTGGACCTGCACATGCAACATCACCAGCAGCTTGAGCGCTGTGTGGTCAGACCTTGGTGTCCTTGCATGTACCACCACCACCAGTGCCATTTCCCACCCCCTCCTACTCACACTTGCTACCCTCAGACCATGCAAAACAGTGTCATTCAACACCATAAGTACATGAGTCTGACCAGTCACCCCTGCCACGAACACATGGGGCGACCCTACACAAAACCCAGCTTAGGTTCCTCCTCCTTCTTAGCACCCTCCATAGCTTCTTGCATGGCTGCCTTAATTGACTCCTCCCACACTGGGCACTGTGCAATGAGGTGGCCAAACTTGCCACACTTGCAGCATTTGCAAGTTGTCAACAGTGAGCCTTTTGCACAATCCACATCCATCACATTTTGGTCTGCTGATGGAGGAGGGGAGCACCGCATGAGCTGGTGGCATTGCATGAGGGGCTGGCAGTGTTGACAAGGCACCAGCATGTGCCATGCCCTTCTTCCTGGCTGCAAGGTCAGCCAACTTGCTCTCTCACCACAACAGTATGTCGCAAGCCTCCTCCACTGTCTGGAAATCTGTGTTTACTAACACTTCCATAGCCACTGTGTTCAGACCCTTCCAGAACCTGTCCTTAATATAGTTGCTTGCAGCATCCACACATCCCAACCTCCCCTTCAACTTGAAGAAGGCTGTGCAGTAGTCAGTGATTGACCTTGAGCCCTGCTGCAGTTGCCCAATGCGATTTAGCACATCCTGAGCCTGATTATGCATGCAGAATGCCGCCTTGAAATCTGCCAGCCATGCTGCCCAGTTGAACCTCTGTGGGTTGAGGTCCCAGTCCTCCGGCCCCATTGTGATGACAGCCGACCACTGACGCACAGACCCCATCAGATATGACTGAGCCCAGACAATCTTCTGCCATTCATCCCTGAAGACCTCAAACTCCGCTGCCACCTCAACCTGCTCAGCAAACTGATCCGCAAGCTGTTTCAACTTCCCATTGTACACCTCGGGTGGGTTGATCCTTGGGGCATGCGGTAGTTGATGGACCTGTTGCTGATCCTGCTCCTGCACCACCTGCTCAAGGTGCCGGACCGCTTGCTCCAGCTGCATGATGCGGGTGAGGTGAGCCCTTCATCCTGTGCCTGCATGTGTGCCGTCAGCTGTGACTGCATAGCCTGGAAGACCATGCTGGCGATCCTCTCGCTCATCGGGTCCGCCGCGACCACCTCTTCGTGTTCCGCCACGGTCGACATCAATGCGCGGCAGAAAAAATTTTTTGAATCTTTGTCCAAGTGTAAGGCTTTGACCGGCGGATCGCAACGCGGCACGTCAATAGCACTAAGAACGAAAATATATTCTTGTGAGACAGTAGCGTAACCGTATGACATACCTAAGAACGAAATGGACAAAGATGGAGACTCTACTACTAACTACGAGATTGTAAGGGTGTGGTCACGTGTATCGTAACAGTACAGACATCCAACATCAACTCGTCCATCTGCTGTTTCGCAACTTTACTATCGTCTTCTTCACTTACTGCTCATTCCTTTCTTTTATGGCATCCTGGAGCATTCGCACTTGTAATTTATACGTCCTACACATATGACATGGCATCTAGTACATAGATACATCGACATTTCAGCGATCTATTTATCTCCCATCAAACATGCAGGGCAATGTGATTCCAAAGTCTGAAATTGTAAGCATGAAGCTTACAACGTTCAAAATGGTCGACCTTGATCGAAGGACGGAATCAAATTTATGCGGGGGGCGGAATCTCTCCAGCGCAAGATCGGGACAATAGGTTTCAAACCTTAATCTTCAAATCTTATAGATACAAGTATATAGAAGGGGGGTAGAAACGGTGGTCAGTAAAGCTTTTTGAAATCCTACTTTGTGCCATTCTGTCCTTGGGTTATCTCGATCTTTAGTGAAGTCGGACAAATCCTAAGGCATCCGCTTACAGAAATTCACTTGCAGAGAATCACATAAACCTTGTTAGTAAATGGATGCGATGTTAATCTAAGTAGGGAGGTTCAAAGCTGGTGCGTAAGGTGCTCGCCGCGTAAGGCCAATGTGTTGGTGGCCATGCCATCAATATTGATGGCTGGCTTCCTCGACGTCGAGAATTGAGTGAGTCTTGGTTCTCGGTGGATGGGGTATTATATTTTTATGGCGCAAGTCAGAGAGTAAAGATGACCCCACCCCGAAAGACGAAAGCAACTCAGAATGAAGGAGAGGAATCCCAACCCGAAGATTAAACGCCTATCGAAATATGACATGGGGGACGAAGTAACTCCACATGCATCGGAGCAATCAGTTCCAGAGTTCGCCAGTATCTCAGAAAGGCATCCGAAGTACAGCGGCTCATTGCCTTCACATATAAGGAGGAACACCTTTGAGCATTAAAGCAGTGGTACCAGTGTGGTGCGTACAACGTCAATGTCAGTGTAGCTTCCAGGTAATGTTATATGCAACCTTGATTGGGGACTGTTTGAATCTCTTCGCTTTGACATTCTGGATACCACGAGCATCGAGTCTGGAGAGCTACAGACTTTGGTTTCATTGTGTGGCGCATATAACGAAGACTTTTTTTTTCTAAAGAAAAAGAAAAGATAAAATGCTAGTGCGTATCGAGAACAAATGAAAGAACAAAAGTAAAAGAAAAAAGGGAAAAGAAAAAAAAACACCTACATGGACACCCGACTCTCATAATCCGGAGGCTCACCATCCCTATCCTGGTGCTCACGCTGCTGCGCCTCAAGTCCAAGCGACATCAGATTTAGACGTTGGGACACACTCTCCATCATCTCCATGTGGCGCTGCATGGCAGACTCGAAGTCCCTCAGCGACGGGGGGAGCGAGCTACTACGCCCCAATGTACTCTGGCTTTGGCTCTGTGTTTGAATCTGGCTCGAGCTGCCATTAACAGAAGAGATTTTGTGATTGAGGAATGGACGAGGTCCTTTTCCCGGGAGGTCTATGTCCAGAGTTAAAGACGATAAAATAAGTCTTAGCCCAAAAGGATGCTCACCACGTTGTGCTGCAAACTCCGTAATGTGAGGGTCGTCAAGGAGTGGGTTAATCGTTGGTACTGGTCCGCCTTGTTTTCGCCCACAGCGGCGTTTGACTATCATGACTGCTGTTAGGGCGATTAAGGCCACAACAATTGTACCGCCGATCACGCCGCCGATGATAGGAGCTGATGACTTGCTGGTGGTTTCTGACGGCTGTGTTGGATCTTTGGAGCCTGTTGGAGTCAAAATAGGAGGGGTCGAATTATCAACGGGAGATGTTAAAGATGTTAACGAATGGGCTCTAGTCATCGGCGAATTTCTGGTTTCGGGTGTGGTGTTTGCAGTTCGTCCTTGAGTTTGTGTGAAGTTGACACTACGGTTAAGTTTGGTCCTGTGACTGGCCTTGACACGATTGGTAAATTTGTCTTTGGGAGTGTGGTGACTGGGATGTGTTGAGGGTGGGGATGGCTTTGGGAATGACGAAAATGATTCTTCTTCTTCTTTTGTTGATTGAAGAGGACTGAGAGTGGGAGTAAGGAACATTAACTGATCTTCCGTAAAGAAGGAGGGAGAAGGAGAGAAAATCACGGTCGGCATATGTGCCATCTCGTTCTGTAGAGAGAGACCCTTGAGCAAAAGACAAGCCAACCACGTTTGAGACCTTGAGAGTGACGGGGATAGAACAACAAGTAGGGCAAGACACAGAAAGTCCCTTGCATCTATATAAGCCGCCAAATGATAGTCACAATGGCTACCGCAATCAAGACATAGCTCTGTAGAACTTGGTGCACAAATAGCTCAAGATCGATCATGACGGTCGGATTACTCTGATAAGTTGTACCGACTTTTTGCTGCTAGGACGGGATTGCCGTGCGCATGTGAGTGTTTGGATGAGGCGTAAAATGTCTGCATAGCTTTTGTGAGGGTAGTAGATGGAGTTAGATAGGACATAGGACGCTAGTCGTGGAGGCGTGAAGATGATGGGGTACCGGATATCTGAATTTAGAAGAAATGTTGATTAAAGAGCGTTTGTCATCAGGATGGAAGATGGAGGACAAAGTTGGGACTGTTGGCCAGTTGAAGGAGAGTGCGACAAAAATATTCCATTGATTGATCTCACTGCGCAAAATTGGAGATTTATGAGATGTTTGGATATGTTTGGAATCCATGCATACCAGCTATATTACACCATCATTTCAGCCAGATCCCCAGTTTTCATCATTTATGCCTATTCCACAGATATTGTGCATATTATACTTGGATTCTAGCTATCTTGAGCACATGTTCTTGTAGTACGTAACCATCAGCACATGCGGTACGCATACATATGAATGTGTGACATGTCAAGTTCTCCTTTCTTGAATATGTCTGACCACTGAATCCTGCCTTCATCGCATCTTGCCAAAAGCCCAGGACCTACTGCAGCTGGCAGTGACAATCTTCTGGGAGAAGACCAGCTACATGCTGGCAACCATCTATTAGATTACCACAGTACCAGCAATTGTGCTGGCATCAACTACTATATGTTGGGCTATAACCAGAAGACCAGCTATGTGCTGGCACCAACTATGTACCTGGCTATAGGGTTATAACTATAAGACTAGCTACATGCTGGTGCTGAGTCATATTGACCACATCAACATTTTAAGCCACCAAAGACCTTTCATGATTCATTAAGCAAGCTCACTCTCTCTGTCTCCATTTTCCTCACTATGTTATGCCACTCTTGCATGTTATTCCTCATCCTCTTCAAGACCCCCTCTTTCAGCTTGAAGTTTGATGCCTGTAAGACCTTGATCTTTCATTTAGATGTGTACTTGAACTCATCAAATTCTTGTTTTAGGGAGATGTGTTATGTTTACTGATAATGTGCATATGTATATATTTCCATTGATCTGCCATGAAATGCAAACCTGTAGTAAGTTGCATTGGTTCAACCCAAGCTTAATTAGTTGTATGTATACATAGTTGATGGTCTAATATATTATTACCATACCTAGGACTATGATCAAAGACTTTTATAAATGGATAATTTAGCAGGAGCAGCCAACTGCAGGGTCCAATGAGATTATAGTGAAAAAGAATCTGGTCAGAATCTAACCAGAATATAGCTGGAACCTAGTTGTGACTTGAACATTGAGAATATATTCTTTTCTATGTATGACCCAGCCAGCCCCTCCAAGTGCCTCCTTGGATGCTTCTGCTTTCCAGGATAAGGCCTGGAATTGCTTGCTTGCTCTGGAGACTCAGGTGCAGACTACTCAAGCTTTCCTCACCCTCCACACTACCAAACTTGCTGGATTGCATCAGGTCACAGACATTATTGCTCTCTCTCTTCAGGCCTTTCTAGAGTGCCTTCCTCTTACTCCCACCCTCCTTCAGCCACCTCCAGTCCGCTTGCTCTGAGGCCTTCCTTGCCCAGCATTCCCAGATGCATTCAATGGTGACTAAGCTATAGGCAAGCAATTCCTGCAGTCATGTGTCATCTACATCCAGCTGAGTAGTGAAGCCTTCCCTTCTGACACTTTCAAAATCACCTGGGTTCTTTCCTATGTGAAGTCTGGGCAAGCTTTGACACATGCACTATGAGTTTTTTGATGCCCTAAAGGAATGCAGAGTTTTGGAGGTTGGGATCAGTTTGAAAGGGAGTTTCAAACAGAGTTCTTCCCCTTGGACCCTGTTAAGGTGGCAGCACTTACTCTTTGAGACCCTTATCAATATGGACAAGAGAAGCAGTCACTAGATGAATACATTGACTCCTTCCAAGCTTTTGCTGACAAGATGGCCTCTTTCCTTCTCATGTACTGGATTGATAGCATGGCTAAAGGATGACCAGGCAATGCACATATTTAGTCTTGGTATCAGGTTGCATATGACCAGTAGCAGCTCATGGAGCTAAGGCATGAGCTCCATCAAGAACCTATCTCTTGTTCCACCTCCCATAGATCTCTACTTGCTTGTCCTCCTATCCGACCCCACACTTTAGCCTCAGCTCAAGTATCTTTGACATGCCCTCTTCCTCCTGGAATTCCCAAAGATGTTTATGCCTCTTGACAATGTTCATCTCTTCCTCTCCTCTGCCATCACTGTGGAAAGCCTGGTCACTTCACTTGATACTACTCTCAGAGGTTGTGGGTGCACTATCTCTCAGCATTAGAGCAGGAAAAGCTCTTTCTCCAGCTCTTTGCTGCTCAAGACATTGAAGGAAACCCTTTCTCAGATGTACAGACTATAACAAAATCTTTGGATGGGTCCTTGGATCCTGTAGAGGCTGTAGCAGAACCTTCAGATAGGAGGGTTTTCAGTAGAGTGATGAATGAGCTGTATGCCGTTGCCACCTAGTGCTAATCAGTTTGCAAGTCTATTAGTAGAATCTTCTAATATATTGCTCCCTGTTAATGATTCTCTGGCTGAAACCATAAGCACCTTCTTAGTCAAAGCCTTGGCTGAGACACCTTCTCATCCTCCTCTTCTGTAAGGGTGACCTCTGGAGGCTATGGCTCAGTCACACAGCTGGCAGAGGGAGATCCAAAGTGTATTAGAGTATATACTGACAATATCATAATAACTACTCACCTAGCAGAGGGAGATCCAAAGAAAATAAGTCTAGGGATTCTCTATGCCAGGTTGGATGCTTCTGGGGCCTCTGAAGCATGGAAAACAACTGTACAGTACAACAAAACCTTAAAAACTCAAAAATTGCCTAAACAAACAAGTGCACAAATAAGGCAGAAAAACTCTAGACTTTGGAGTCAGAAAGGCAGACTCCAGCTTATGTAGACAGTCTGGAAGCAGTACTGAAGAGCCCACACTTGTCTGAATAATAGCTGTTGTGCTGAGTCTGACAGCTGATTAATGAAACAAAAACTTCAGTGTCTATCAAGATGATGGAGAACAACTATAATTATAATACCTAGTTAATGAAACAAACTGTATTGTATGTAATAAGTTTAACATGAATTAAGGAAGAGAAAAACTAAGAACTCACAACTTCAGTGTCCATCAAGATAATGGAGAACAACTGAGGTTGTGTGATGTGCCAATGCAAGTCTATGTTGATGATCATGTGACCACTAAGTAGCTGACTTTTCTAGTCAGGATAACACAACTCCATCAGTGTAGAAGTGGGTACATGATAAAAAAAATTATAAATGAGAAAAAATACCAAGAGATTTGACAAACTTGTTGTGGAGGTCTTTAGGAAGAAACTTGGTTAAGATATCTGCCCCCATGTCCAAAGTGGATATGTATCTATGAAGTTTTGAATGATCCTGTATTCAAGTGTTCACAAATGAAATGATATCTAATCTCAATATGTTTTGATCTTGAAGTTATTGAGTCCAATATCAAGAGCACTTCAATGTCACAAAGAATCAGAAATGGTCGTGGAATCGGCAAGTTGAGAGAAGTAAGAAGATAACAAATGGATAAGGCTTCTCGCATGGCATGAGACACATAGTGTCATGTATTTTGCTTTTATCAAAGATAAAGCAATTGTATGTTGTTTGACTAAAGACCAAGAGATGAGGCTCAAATATAGAAAGAATGCATAACTAGTAATGTTCTTCCTATTCATGGAGTCCAATGCCTACTCCATGTCAACTGCTCCAAAATCTCCTGGAAGAAGAAGTTTGGTGGGAGGATCTAGAGTTGTATGAGAGAAATTGTATTTAATAGCATAGTCTTTCATGCCAGGAAGATAACGTAAAACTCTCTTGGCTGCCAGAAGATGAGCTTGTGTTAGATTTGAATTGTACTATCCCAGAAATATTGCCATAAATGCCAGATCTGGATGTGTGCATAAGGTGAGATAGAGTATGAATTTCACAAGCCTCTGGTAATGAACTTTAATATCTTCATCTGCCACTTCCAGAATTGCATTTGCTGGTGGGTCCAAAAAGTCATCCAATTTTCCTACTAGTAGTAATGATAAAGATGTAGCATCCATTAAATGATATGTTGCCAATAGATCCAGAATGTATCCCTTTTGCAACAACCATAGTTTCTTCTCACCTCTATTCCTGTTAATATAAATTTCCAGATATAGAGACGTCACTCCCAAATCTTTGACTTGAAATTGTTTGTTTATTTCATTGATAATCTACTTATACAATTCCTTCAAGTTTGTAATGTTGAGGCCATCATCTGCATGGATACATACAATGATAAATAAATTCTTTCTATCTGCCAGTTTTGAAATCAATTGGTGTGGAGATGAAAAAAAGGTGCCAAAGAATACTGCTTGATCAACTTCACATCTTGTTAACCCAATGCCCTCCAGAACTTCTCTCAATAGGTTGTATCATTTCCTTGATGACTGTTTTAGTCCGTAAATTGCATGGAAGAGCTTATTGACTTTTTTCAGATTACCATCTGGAAATCCTGAAATCTGTTTACAGTATAATTCATGTGTAAGCAGTGCATTGAAAAACACTGTCTTGACATCAAATAAAAATATTTTAAAATCATTCATTGCTGCATATGCCAGGATGATCTGAATACTGGTCATTTTTGCTACTAAAGCATATGTTGATCCATAATCTTCAGGTTGCTGGCTGAATCCTTGTGCCACCAGTCTAGCCTTCTCTTTCATTCTGATAATTGTACCATCTGGATTATATTTAAATGTGTACACCCATTGAACCTCTATAGCCTTCTTTTCCTCTAGTAAAGTTGCTGGTATAAAGACTTCTTGTTCTTTCAAACTTCAAACTTCTTTCTCCATTGCTTGTCACCAAATCTTTGCATCAGATCATTTCATTGCTTCTCAAAAGTTCTTTGGAGCCTTTGTTAAATCATGATCCTGAGTATCAGTGCAAAATAGTGGAGTATCATTGCTATATGCCATGTAAGCTTTGAAGTCAAACATGGCTGACTTTTCAAGCTCTGTTAGATCATTCACGGTTTCTGGAAATGATACTGACTTCATCAAGGAATCAATGTCTGATATTGCCAAAAGACTTTGATGTGGTTCCACCCTTGCATGACAATCTGCTCGCAGTTTGGTGAGTTTCTCATTCCTTTTTACTATGTCCTCAAAGTATGTTCTTCCCATCTCTGTTTGTTAAATCTGTTATTTAGGTCTCTGGTGCTCTTCTACAGGAGTCAAAGAGTGAGAGTAGAGGTTCAGCAAAGTGTCAGGTGTCTCCAATGAGTGATTTAATGATGAGGAATGAGGTGTCAAAGGGATGGATTTATTTGTGCTTATCACTATTCCTGGTAGCAGTTTCCCTCAAATATTTTCATTGAAAACCACATCTCATGAGAAGAAATATCAACCATTCAAGTCATGTACATGCCAGCCTACTCTGTTCTCATTGTAGACAATGACAGTATCTAGTTTTCAGTCACACAATGCAATGTAGTATGATTATGTTCACCTGTAGACAATGACAGTATTTAGTCTACAGAGTATTATCAGCTAAAGTTAAGTATGGGTAAGTGAATCAACTCACCCTCAGTCACACAATGCAATGTAGTACAACTGAGGGTGCGTCCTGTATCAGAATACCATGAGAGTAAAAATAAATATGGTTTACGGCAAAGACTAGCAAATACCAATCATGTAGCCACCAGGACTCGGGTGAGTAAAACATAAGAGAGGTAACTAAAAAGGGAAGGTGATCTTGTAATCCCAGACTCAAAGATGCAACAAATCTGGTTTGACTCCTTCAAGCATTTCATATGGAGTTGTAAGTCCCAGGAGTGTTGTGTTGAAGTCAGAGGAGTGTTGGCTTGTGACACCCCCAGATTATAATAAGTATATACATTACATATTTAGTTCCATGCTGTTTTGTAAAACTTTCACCATCATAGCCAATACATTTGCTTATAGTTATTTGTATTTGGCACATTGTATGCATCTCTGTGGGCCTGAAAAGATTTTTTGTGCTTTTTTATGTCACTTTCTCATGTCCTCTTGCACTATTTTGCACCTTTCATATGTATTTACATAACATGTTGTTGTCAGTAATCTGTTTTGAAGGCATTGCACTGTCAGCACAGCATCCTCTAGAAAAGACATCAGTAACCCTGATTTGGCCATTAAGATTTGTGCTGTGTCTTCAATAGTGTGTATGTATTGCTTTGCTTTTCCATTTTATTAATGTGCATAAGGTGCTGTCACTTGCATTATGATCCCCTTTTCTATCAAATAGTCCTGCAATTTGCCTTTGACAAATTTCTTTGCTCTATCACATTGAATAATCTTAACTTTGTTCCCTGATTTCAACTCCTATTTAGACTGTACTTTCTTGATATAACACTTGATTCTTTCTGGAGAGTAGTTCTGTATGTCCAACATTGGTAAAATTGTCCAATATCAAGTGGAAAAAACTTGTGTTGCCATTCAAAAACCTTGTAGAGAATGGACCGCAAGAGTTCATATGGAGCAAGTCTCCAATACTATCTGCTCAACATTCATTGTTGTCATATAGTTGGGCTGGCTGTTTACCAATTATACAAGATATGCACTGCAAGTTTTTGAACCTGCCCAAGTAATCAACCCTAGTGACAAAGTTCTTTGTCAATACCATCTGTGTAGTTTTTTTTGCTGGATGACCCATGCATCTGTGCCAAAGTGTGACAGATATATTTGAAAAAGAAACCATAGTGTTTCCAAGAGCAAAAAAAGAGAAATCTTCATCTAAACATGGTAGTACAAAGTCACAATAGAGAAATGAGAGTCTCTTATGCACTGTTGCTGTTAGGAATTTACTACAAAGATGCTTTGAAGTTGATGGAAAAAACAAAGAGGTGGAATCCTTTTCAAATATCAATTTTATGTTGTTTTCAACCATTGAACTGACAGAAAGTAAGTTGATGGGAACATCTGATGCATGTAAACAATCCTTCAAAACAAGAATAACATTCTTTTCATTGACATGAGTTCAAAATTTAACATTACCATAAGCAAGTGTATTAAGGGTGCCACAGTTAGCAGTACCAACAGGAATCACCTATTATGGATGATATGTCCAGAAAAAATGTTTGTTTTTGACAGAATGTGCTGTATAACCAGAATCAAGTATTGAGTTGAACTGAGATGTGATAGATGCCAAGGCAACTGGCATCAACAAGCTCACAAACATCAGATACAGAGCAGATTCTTCTACCTCAGTGGAATTGTTATAAAGGTGGAAATCACTGTCATTCTCTTCAAGCTCTTCAATTGTATGGAGTACAGCATTATCAAGTTCTTCAGTAATGAATCTTTGTGATGAAGAGATTGGTTCTGTAGCAGGTTCATTTGAAACAGCAACATTTGCTTTAGGTTGATTCACATTATCCTTCATGCCCTCTATCATATTTCCTCATTTCTGATTGGTGTAGACGTTAAGGAGGAAACAGGATTGTTCTTCTGGGTATGTTAAGATTTAGTATGAGTTTGCAATGCAGCCTGATGTTGTCAAATATTGATATCAATTTCCAGAATGGCATCTGCAAGCATGAAAAAATTGAATATCCCATCTGAATTGCCTTTCCATGACCTCCTCACCTCCTCTTAAAGAACATTGTAAGCACAATGGTCCAGAATTCTATTCATGAATCTTTGGATTTTTTATAATAGGTCAAATTCCAAGGCATTGTTGACAACTGATTTATTGCAATTCTTTAGGATTGGACATATGAGGGAATCACATTTACTGTACAAGACAATCAAAGAACCAAATTTTTAATCTGTTGCACTGATGCCATGCTACCCACACTAAAACATTTTCTCAGAAAATTCAGAAGATCATGAGAAGTATGAGATGGAAAGTTGTAAGGGCCACTACAAGCTGGCATTAATAAGTTGAAGATATTGGCAGAAAGTCCTCCAAAAATAATATAAGAACAAATATTGTTATTTTCTCATATGCCATCAGTTCTATTTGAGTTTGATGTGAGGGATATGGAGGTGGGAGAGCAAGTTGATAGGTCAGATCAAATGGTGTGCCTGGCAGAGGTATAGGGCAGACATGACCATTTAGGCCTAAGTGATCAATAAGTGCTAAGACTGGATTGATCCACACCCCCTAGTCTGTAGCAGAAGTAAAACAAGATGTTGTAGTCAGGGATGGTAATTTCAAATCCAATGTCAGTAAACTTGTAGGTCAAAGATTATGCTGTGGGTGAGGAATGGGGTGTTGTATATAGTAGTGTTGATGTCTCTATTCCTGCTGCAGCTGAAATGCTGGCTCACCATAGGAGATATCTCATTATATGCTAACTAAATTATTTGGTATAGAAACTTCTGGAATAATGGAAATGTGTGGCATTGATTGTTGAAGTGAAAATACTTGAAGAATAGGTTGAAAAGAAATATGAAGAGGTGTATGGAAACCTGGATTTGCACAATGTGGAATAGGTTGATGAATTTGTGGTGAACATGGCACTGGTGGTGGCATCATACATAAGAATACAAATAGCAGACAAGAGAGCAGGACTGGTATGACATGAGGGGGGGTAGGCAGAGTGAAAGTCTGACAAAAAACAGAAGGTGGTCAGGAAAAAACCCATAGTATAAGAGAAGGTGGTGTGAAAGGAGAATTATGCAGAGGATGTGGCAGAATATGGGCAATGTTAGAATGAAAATCATGATTCAATGGTACATTTACATGAGGAGTTTAAGGAAGAGGAGAATGATGATATACAGAAGAAGATTGAACTGGAATCAATGCATATTATTTTGAGATGCATGAGAAGGAAATTGTGTAGGAGTCAGTGTAACTGATTTGTGATTCAAATAACTGTTGCATTGATGATGCCAACTGTGGTTGGGTGCACTGAGCATTATGCAATACAATGCCATCTCCAGCATCTGGCATGCATAGTTGTGAGAAGTCCTGACAGAGTCCCAGTGTGCTCGAGCAAATGTGATAAAACAATGCACTAGATAATAGCACTTCAGATGCTACCTAACAAACTGTGAGTGCCATAGCTTAGGCAAGGATATAGAAAAGAAGAAGAGTAGCGCAACACAATGTGCCCATAGATGGCACCATAAACAATGAAGACAATAAAGATGATGCTAGCACCCAACTTAGTGATGAAGTTAGATCAAGCTAGTGCAATTTGAACGCCGAGTATAACTGGGTGCTCAATGGATTACAATTCATTGTTATGTACATGTAAAGTAGCTATCTTTTATACTATGCACTGCTGTATTTTCAAAATAAGTCCATTTATGGTGCTAACCTGCCAACAGTGACTGGCAGCACATGGATAATGGTGATCAATGGCATTATAGACTATTGGCCATGGTGACTCTGGGATATGGTCAGAAAATCCTTGACAGATGCCATGAGTGCTAAACATTGTATTATTTTCTGATAAGTTGAAATGTTGGGCTTGAATAGATTCTATGCTGTTGTCATTGCTTCTTTAGACTTTTGATTGAGGTGCCTCATCAAATGTCAGTGCCTAATGCTAACTCCTTTTTGAAATGATTGGAGTTTGGTCAAGGTCCTCTCCCTGCTGTTGTGCTAGCACTGAGTCCTAAGCCTCCTAAATCCTTGAAGTTGACAGATAGTATGTGCTGAAGGACTGATAAATGTTGAATGAGACTTGATAAGTAATGCCTGTAATGGAGTGCTCAAGTCAGAGATGTCCTGTGTCCAAGCAAGCCACTAGAGTCTCCAGTATGTCAAATGTTGGTTGGCCTATAGTGTCCCTTGATGCATTCAGCCTGAGTAGAAGCCTATCAGCATAAGGCTAAAGTAGCACAAGGAATAAAGGATCTTGAAGGTCCAGAAGCTGTATATATATCAGAAGGTAAAGTATTTGAAGCCTTGGAAGGAAAAGTGTGTAAATAAAGAGGTAAAGCATGAGAAAACCCAGATTATGAAGTAGAGCCCATTGGAGCAATCCATGGAACTGGATGTGAAGACAACATGGCAGCCTGCTGTAGATTACAACAATGTTAGAATGAATCAGTCATGAGAACCATCCAATTATGCAAAAATTGTGTTCAGCTGTACAGATAATACTAATGAATTTCAGAAGAGAAGGCCCATAACCTGTTGTGCTGGGTCTGACAGCTAGTTAACAAAACAAAAAACTCAGTGTCTGTCAAGATGATGGAGAACAACTATAATTATAATACCTAGTTAACAAAAACAAACTGTATCAGATGTATTAAGTTTAACATGAATTTGTCATGACCTCCTCCATCTGGGACCACCCTGGGACACTCCCAAAACCCCATCCAGGACTCCCTCACCAACCTCACAACATGACTCCCACCATCACAACCACTGGTACTGCCATCACACACATCCTCTGACAGCCTTGCATTACAGACCCCAGAACCATCCACCAGCATGGCCATCATCTCATGATCAACAATTGCACATCCTCTGACAGCCTTGCATTACAGACCCCAGAACCATCCACCAGCATGGCCATCATCTCATGATCAACAATTGAATCATGCTAATCACTTAGCTATTATGCATCATGCATCCATGACATCCCCTCCACAACAATTGATCATGTGCTCTGCATGTGCGATCTCTGGTATACAGTCTCCCCTCTGTCCACCACCACTTATTTATTCTCAGAAACCATCTTAGACATCCCAGAACATCCTCCAAACCCCCAGAATAGCCTCCACAGTACTTATAGTTGGTAGTCACCTTGTTTTACTTTAGTCTTAATATTACACTGATTGTTTGCGTGCCCTTTAATTGACTAGTATGCATTGACTGACACATGTGCTCTTGAGATTGGTATACACTTTGCAACTTAAGTTCACTAACCCTGGTCTTGTTTTAGAACCCCTGGTTCTTGACTTGACCTTAACCTCAATAACCTCTTTGACTTCTCTCAATTCCCAGACTAAGTCCCTGACCCCAGAAATCCCTTGTTTGCACGTATTGAACTCTGGAGCATGGTCTGGAGTTCCAGACACCTGAGTACACATAGATCAAGTCCACCTCATAAGGGTGTTGCTTTCTAGAAAAGCCCCTGACTCAGTGGAACCTGATATAATATCAAAACTCCTCCTTACACTGTTCTTGATGGATATATATACTCACACCTACTATCTCATGGGCTACCAGACTGATTTGTATAGATGTCTGGTACCAACCACTACTCTGCACAGACCCCCCACCCTGTCTACCCACCCCTCTCATACAAACACCAACACCTCCACTGCCACTGAGCCCCTGACCTGTCCCTCAGCCAGCTGGGCCCCTCCACCCAACATAGCCATGGCATGACCAGTGGTCTCCTCATATAGGAGCATCTCTTGGGGTCTACTGGAAACCCCACCCATCTCCAGTGGACCTTGCCCAATTCCTCCAAGCAAAGGCTCCTTTGCCCCTACCCCCTACTATGGTTACCAACACCCTGCCCCCCAACTACAGTGGCTCAAAAAACTGTCCCAATGTTTCATACTTTTTGAAAGATGACATTGGCATGAAGGATGGGAAGTACTTAAAGTCCCAATTGAATCATGTAAAATACTATGGCATCAGAGCTACAAAACAAACCTAACTTTATATAATTGAGATCAAAACTGATGGAGCAATAGCTATTTTTAAATATTCACTCATTGGAACAGTTTTTTGAGCATCTCTAATTTTTCAGGTTTATCTCTATTTTACTCAGAAATAAAGAAATATTCACTCATTGGAACAGTTTTTTGAGCATCTCTAATTTTTCAGGTTTATCTCTATTTTACTCAGAAATAAAGGTAAGTTGCGTGTGGAAATATAAACAAAGTCATGTGACCATGTTTCAATATATTTGGGAGTAGTTCAAGCTAGTTGAACCACATTTTGATCTTCAACCACCATCATAAAACCTATTCCTCCTGCACAACGCTCTACTGTTGCTTCTCTTCTTGCTCAAAGGTATTATCTGCATCAGATCAGGGCTTAAACTGGTCTAGGGAAGTCTACCATTGGGAGGATTGGTAGAGAGTTGGAGATGGACAAGGAAAACCATTCTGGAGGCTGTCTTGCCAAGCTTACTTCATATGATAAACAGGCTATTGTTTGACAAATCTCAGCTGGGAGACTTGATACAGCTGTCCAGGCCACCAATTTTATCAACATGATAAACAGGCTATTGTTTGACAAATCTCAGCTGGGAGACTTGATACAGCTGTCCAGGCCACCAATTTTATCAACAACATCATTTCCAACCCTGTCTTTCCAGACTGTCTGGAATGTGCTGAAGGAGGAGGGGTATTGGTCTGCTACCAAGAGAAAAGTTTCTATGCTTAAAGCTAGACATCAACAACTACAGCTTAAATGGGCTCAGGAGCATCAGAACTGGACTATAGAGGACTGGAAAAGGGTGTTGTGGACAGATAAGACAAAGATTTACAGGATTGGGTCAGATGGGAAGTAGTATGTATGGAAGCTATGAGGAGAAGGCATTTCAGACCAAACACCTATACTGTATGGGTGACCTCTAAAGGCTGTGGCTCAGTCACACAGCTAGAAGAGGGAGATCCAAAGTGTATTAGAGTATGTACTGACAATATCATAATAACTACTCACCTGGAAGAGGGAGATCCAAAGAGAACAAGTCTAGAAATTCTCTATGCCAGGTTGGATGCTTCTGGGGCTTCTGAAGCATGGGAAACAACTGTACAGTACAACAAAACCTTTAAAACTCCAAAATTGACTAACCAAACAACTGTGCAAACAAGGCAGGAAAACTCCGGACTTTGGAAGTCAGAAAGGCAGACTCTGGTTTATATAAGCAGTCTGGAAGCGGTACTGAAGGGCCCACACTTGTCTGAATGATAGGTAAGATAGGTAAAGAACCAGAGCACCTCAAAGGCTGAGAATAGTACTAACAAATAGTGTTGAGAGAATAGAAACAGCAAATTGAGAGAACAATAGAAGAAATAAGGAAATGAATGAAAGGAGAAGTGAAGGAATAAAGAGTGAAAGAAGGAAGAAATGAGGAGTCCCCTGACATACACCTACTGTGAAGCATGGAGGAGGGAATAATCTCATGCACTGCTGGCAGCGGAAGCTATTTCCTTTGGAAAAATGAAAAAAGAAACATGTTATGCAACTTCCATGACATGTTTCCTTGAGAAATATGTAAGCATTTTCTCAGTGTAAAAGTTAAAAAAAAACTTCACCTATTTTCTGACTGTTTCCTATCATAAAATCACATCTTTTTACCATCTTTTTGCCAGTGTAAACATACTGGAAATGTTTATAATTGTTCTTTCTATGTTGCCCAAAGATATAGAAATCATATTTCTCATAGAATGAGGCTTGGAAGAATTTAATCTCTTTCTTTGAATTTTTCTCTTGGAAACTTTTATTTTTTTTCTTAGTCAAATACAACAAGAAAGTTATAACATATATCTAATAGCAATATGTGAGAAAGGAATTGACTCAATCAGAGAGCCCCTGAGAGAGTCGATTTGAGAGTCATCAAGTAGAGAGATGATGTTTCCATGACATTTTACCTTTGAAAAATAAAATGTATTTATTTCTCACATATTGCCCTAAGAAAAAGAATAAAAGTATCTAAGAAAAAAATTCAAAAAAGAGATTGAATTCTTCAAAGCCTAGTTCTATTAGAAATATGATTTTTATATCTTTGGGCAACATAGAAAGAACAATTATAAACATTTCCAATGTGTTTACACTGGCAAAAAGATGGTAAAAAGATGTAATTTTATGATAAGAAACAGTTAGAAAATAGATGAAGTTTTTCTTAACTTTTACACTAAGAAAATGCTTACATATTTCTCAAGGAAACATGTCATGGAAGTTGCATAACATGTTTCTTTTTTAATTTTTCCAAAGAAAACAGCTTCCGCTGCCAGCAGTGATGGTATGGGGCTGTATGGGTTGGAATGGGGTAGAAAAACTTGTGGAGGTGGTGGGAACCATGAATGCAGAGCAGTACTGTGAAATTTTGAATGATGGAGCAAAGGAGAGCTTTGAGAAGTTGGAGATGGAGGAGGGTGCCTGCTACTTTCAACAGGACAATGACCCCAAACACAACTCCAAGAGGGCTGACAAGTGGTTTGAGGACAACAACTTTGATGTCCTTTGGTGGCCAGCCCAATCCCCTGATCTCAACCCTATTGAACATCTCTGGGAGTACCTCAAGGAGCAACTTAGGCAGTATGAAACACCTCATGGTGTGTATGAATTATGGGAGAGGGTTGCAAAGGAGTGGAATAGAATACCACCAGAGGTATGCCAAAGACTGATAAAAAGCATGCCTAAGGATATAAGCAGTTATCAAGGCAAATAGAGGACATATAAAGTACTAGATACTAAAATTAGAGATGCTCAAAAAACTGTTCCAATGAGTGAATATTTTAAAATGGCTATTGCTCCATCAGTTTTGATCTTAAAATTAGAGATGCTCAAAAAACTGTTCCAATGAGTGAATATTTTAAAATGGCTATTGCTCCATCAGTTTTGATCTCAATTACATAATGTTAGGTTTATTTTGTAGCTACAATGCTATAGTATTTTACATGATTTAATTAAGATTTTAGGTATTTCTCATCCTTCATGCCAATGTCATCTTTCAAAAAGTATGAAACATTGGAACAGTTTTTTGAGCCACTGTAGATATTGTTGAAAGAATAGAAACGGTGAAGTGAAAGAATGATAGAAGAAATAAAAAAATAAATGAAGGGAGAATGAAGGAAGAAATGAGGAGTCTCCTGACATCACTCTCTCTTTGAAGCATGGCATCTTGATGGGCTGGATAGAAGTAGTTCTGGATGGCCTGATCTTTAGAAAAGGAATAGATGCCTCTGATTGTATAACTGTTGGTTACGAGTTGGAACCTTCTTGTGTGTATCACACAATACTAAATCAGACTAATGTATCGGATTTGACTAATACTTAGAGTGAATACAAGATGTTGTCTTATATAATACTCTAATATCTGGTAACAGCATTGTTGATGCATGTAACTAGTGTGATGCTCTGTTATATACCCTCCAATGAGACTGATTACTCAGTCTTAAGCAGAAGATAAAGTTATAAAAATGCACAAGAGTGCAGGGCATCAGGCTATAACATGCATTGCATATCTGTAGGAAGTTAATTATACAGAAATGTAGCATTAGTGTCTAGTGTAGACACATATCATGCTTGAGATTATACCACTTAGTGTGCAACTATGCATACTAGCCCAAATGGCAAGAAATAGGACTATGATTAACTAAAATAAAAAAAAACATGTCCACACTATATATACACACAACTTTGGAGTGCATTAGCATGAACATGTTGAGTTAACATTCAGGTTTACTTAAAATTAAAGAAGGGTCTATGACCTGTGCAATAAGGCTTCCACAACCATGCCCATCTCCATCACCATTGACTCCTCCTCTGATGTGACATTAATTGTAGAAGGAGGAGGTGCCAATTCTGTCCTTGGTAGAGTGATTGACTCTTTGACAACAGGCAAATCTATTAACATAGGCTCAGTAAGTGCAACATTAATTGCTGAGACAACAGTTGGTAGCATACCATGCACCAATGTGTATTTTAGGAGATTGATCTGGTTAGAGTCCATGGCAATGAGGTAGTAGAGGCCATTGGCCTCAGAACTTTCTGGGAGAGTACTCTTCTTGTTGTACTTGAACATAAGACAATAATAATTGTCTTCAGTTATTTTCAACCATCTATCCCATTGTGGGATTGCAGGAGGGATGCCATATTTGGCAAGGCACTTCATGCACTTGTTGTCAATCTGTTTAAAGATGTCCAGAGACATTGTGGGGGCATAGAACTTCTGGTCCAGGAAGACCATGCTGTAAGTGTATACATGGTCTACACATTCCAGTGGAATACAATTGTGCAATAGGACATGTAACATGTTGTCATTAGAGAAGTTACATGCCTGCTTATCTGGCATATAAACTTGTTGGATTTTGAGCTGATTCCCATGTTGGGGCTCAAAGAGTTGCTCAGAGAACATGGCATCATAAGAGGCAACTGCCTCACACTACAGTTCCAGATGGGCCATGACAAGAGTCATGTGCCAAATGATCACAGGTTTGGCTGTGCTATTTGCACAGAGAGCTTGACACAATGCAAACCCAAAGAGGGTTTGCCAGTGCATGTGGTGTGCATGATCAACTGCAATGCTCTGATAAGTGTTTTCCAGCTCAGGATGACCAAAGACCAGTGCATATTGCACAAGCTGGTCTAAGTTGAACTGTGTAGCTGGATCTGGTGCATGCATTACATGCAGCACAGTAGACCCATCTTCTTTTGTGTGCTAAAAGCACCCCAGAATGTGTCATTGCTCAACAAGAGCAAGGTCACCAATGAGAACTCCCAGAGCTGACCCCAGCACCTCTCATAGTCCCAACTCCAGAGCAACAGCAACAGGAAGAATGGCAAAATGCCTTAGCTATGCTACAATCTCTCAACCTGACAGTGTAGTACTTGGTAGAAGTATTACTTGATAGTTCTGGGGCTTGCTAGTGTAGAATATGACCTTGAATTCACACTGACTTTGATGACGAAAGGGATAATTATTATCTTGACTGCGTTTAATAATCTTGCAAAACGCTGAGGTTTTTGAGGAATTATAATATTGAATGAGAATAATAATATTCCCACAAGTCGAGGTTTCTTAACAAACTCCGGCCTAAGCGATTCACTCCCTGGGAATCACCGAGCCTTTGCCTATCAATTGCCTGTCTATTCTCTACTAAACTTGGGCTATTTATACTGTTTTTCTGGTGCACAGACCACTATCTACATATGACTCTTTGTCGGAAACTCTCCCACTTCCAGAACATATTTGATAGTCCAATTTCCCTTTTGGGAGGCCTGTTTCAGTGCCACCCGTTCCACCATTCTTCCGGATGTTTCGGATTGCCACTTCCCCATTTGCTTGAGCTCCATTTAGCCCGATCCCATTCCTAGATCCTTCTTTCCTCTTTTAGCGCCTCCCTGCATCCTCTACTTCTTTCCTTTTCCCCTCCTTGTTGTCAAATCAAACATTGACTGATTTGACGATGAAATTGAGAATTATAATATTGAATGAATATAATAATTTCCCAATTTCATCCTATTCCGTCCATTGCCGAACATTGACTGATTTGATGATGAAATTGAGAATTATGATATCGAATGAATATAATAATTTCCCAATTTCATCCTGTTCCGTCCATTACCAGCTTCCATGCTTTTCCTCTCCATGACAGTGGTTAGACTATTGTTGAGCTGATAGTTTGAGCCGGTCCCTGCCTGTTGTTCTGTACTTCTCTGTGTATTTGTTGGGATATTTTCGGAGATAGATATTTGTTGAGACTGCTACCAGGAGGCTTACAGTTTTCAGCCTATAATTAAATGTTTATTTTGACTTCTGGTGCATGTTTTGTCCCTGACTGCTGGTACAGCGTCGTATCAACAGGTAGACTATTTGACTAACCTGCTGCCCATATGGTGATAGGCTTCTACTTGGACTGAGCCATCAAGGGACATTATAGGCTTACTGACATTTGACAGACTGAAGACTCAAGTAATCTTCTGGGACTTAGGATATCTCTGACTTTGGTGCCTTGTTGCAAGCCTTACTTATCAGCCCCATCCAACACTTTCCAGTCTTTCAGCACATGCTACCTGTTGACTTCAATGATTTAGAAGGCCTAGGACCCATAGTGCTAGCATGATGGCAGGGAAGTAACTCTGACCAAACTCTAATCACTTCCAGAAGGGGTTAGCATTAGGTGCTGCCATTTAATGAAGCACCTCAATTAGAAGGATAAAAGAATCAATGATGATGGCACAGAATAAACTCAAACCCAACATTTGGACCTATCAGGAATTGATACAATGTGTAGTGCTGACATTAGTGCTCACGGCATCTGTCAAGGATTTTCTGACCATACCCTGGAGTGGCCTGGCCAATCAGAATTATATTAAGAGTGAGCAGACTCATATAATTCTAAGTCAATTTAAAGTTGTTGTTGGTTGCCATGGGTTATAACACCATTAGTCGCTGTTACCCATGTGCTGCTGGTTGCTGTTGACAGGTCACTATTAGAGGGAACCACAAGGAGAGGCACTAAGTGGTAGTGCTGCAAATAGACTTATCTTGAAAAATACAGTAGTGCATAGTATAAAAGATAGCTACTTCACATGTACATAACAACAAATTGTAACCTTTTGAGCACCCAGTTATACTTAGCATTCAAATTGCACTAGCTTGACCTAACTTTGTCACTAAGTTGGGTGCTAGCCTCATCTATCTTATCTTCATTGTTTACAGTGCCACTTACAAGCACATTACACTGTACTATTTGTCTTTATTTCTATATCTTTGCTTAAGCTACAACACTTACAGTTTGCTAGGTAGCACCTGAGGCACTATCATCTAACACGTCGTTCCATTACATTTGCTTGAGCACACCAGGACTCTGTCAGGACTCCTCACAACTACACATACCAGGTGCTGGAGACGGCATTGTACTGCATAAACATCCAGTACACCCAACCACAGTTGGCATCATCAATAGTAGGTTTGTTGGCTTGTTGCAGGGCTAACTCCATCTTTTGAGGCCTGGGAACAACCTCAGAGACCCCTGAAACTGCTCCCATGGACAAACAACACCCGACCCCTGAAACTGCTCCCATGGACAAACAACACCCAACTCCTGCCACCAGCAACCTCCAGGAGACTCTAGGCTGACACCACCAGTATGGACAACATGCTGTGCTACATTGACAAGCTTATCCAAGACAACAATGACCGACCTCCATGTCTGTCCTTCAGATATTTCCATAATACCACCAGGTTCCATTTGTCCAC
Organism: Macrolepiota albuminosa; assembly: GCA_027475525.1. Lineage (NCBI taxonomy): Eukaryota > Fungi > Basidiomycota > Agaricomycetes > Agaricales > Agaricaceae > Macrolepiota > Macrolepiota albuminosa. The sequence goes on from JAMWFC010000111.1 coordinate 70,099, forward strand.
TGCCCTGCCCTCATTCAACATACAAACCATGCACATATAAGGCCTGGAACAGCAATAATCACCTCACTTGTTCTTTTATAAAATGAGCTTTATCTTCACCTGAGCAGAAATTATGTAGGGACAAATGGAACCCAATGGTATTATAGGAATATTCTTGAGTATAATACAACCATGTGGGGTGGTTTTTATAGTGCAGATAGGTGCAAAATGAAGAAAAATATTTGCAAGGATGAAAAAAAAAGAACAAAGATTGTAACAATCCAAAGTAATAAATGTTCTCTCTTCAAGATTGCATACAGTAAATATTCCTGTTGTGTAAGTGACAATGTAGGAAGATGTGGAATCTTCATTTTTAAAAACATTAGTCACTTACACATGTGACAACTCTGGTCCCACTCCTCATGGCTGCCCTGGCACCCCTGAAACTGAACTTCCATTGCAACACCCAACCCCACTTCAATTTGCAAAACCTCCCACAACCCCTAATGCAGGCTCAACCATCCCAAGTTGAAAGCCTCCTGCACAACCTGGCACCTGGCCCAACACTGCAAAATGACCCAGCACTGCTGATGACATCCAAATCAGGCTGGAGAGCATGCACTATTACTAGTACAGCTACTTAGCCAATATAGCTTTGGGCATGCTAAGTGTGTGAGAGAGTCCTGGACAGGTCTCAGAGAACACACATCACCACAAATCTCCTCTGACCACCTCCACCACTTCCAATTGACCTCAGAAGACGGCCTACCAGTCCTCCCATCACCTCCTGCATGGAAACCAGAACCTCCCCCTGATAGGAATGACCCCCCCCCCTTGAAATGACAGACTCTTAGGTGAGCTGCCCAGAGAACATCCTTCAGGAGGGTGGGGCCCTGCACTTGGTGCCTTTTCTCCCCATGGAGAAAGAGGTAACCACTATTATTACTACTACAATGCAGGACCCCCTCCTGTAATGCAGCCAGACTAGATGATGCTCACAATGCCCTTGCCCACAAAAGACATTTGGACATCCAGAAACCCAATGCGTTTACAGGCTGGGATCCCCAGAAATGGTGTACATTCTTAACTCAGTGTCTCAATACATTTCAGGCAAAGCCACTCACATTTCAGGTTGACAGCTCCAGGGTTGCCTTCACTGCCTTGTACCTTCAGAAGATTGCCTTTGACCCACTACATGGCCCTCATCCAGTTTAACCTCAACAATTTAGCACTCTCCTGCTGATATGATGCTGTACCAGCAGTCAGAGACACACTATGCACCAGAAGTCAAAATAAACATTTAATTATAGGCTAAAAACTGTAAGCCTCCTGGTAGCAGTCTCAACAAAAACATATCTCCAAAACATCCCAATAAATACACAGAAAAGTACAGAACAACAGGCAGGGACCAGCTCAAACTATCAGCTCAACAATAGTCCAACCACTGTAATGGAGAGGGGAAGCATGGGAGCTGGCAGAAGTGATGAAATGGAATTAAATTGTGATGATCTAGATCAAGATCAGATCTGGCAATGCTCAATTTGACATGACTGAAAGGGGAAAGGGAAAAGAAGCATGAAATGCAGGAAAGAAGGATCTATGAATGGGATCGTGCTAAATGGAGCTGAAGCAAATGGGGAAAAGGCAATCAGAAACATCTGAAGGAATGGTGGAACTGGTGGCACCAAAACAGGCCTCCCAAAAGGGAAATTGGACTATCAAATATGTTCTGGAGGCTGGGGAGTTTACAACAAAGAGTCATGTGTAGATAGTGGTCTGTGCACCAGAAAAACAGTATAAATAGCCCAAGTTTAGTAGAGAATAGACAGGCAACTGATAGGTAAAGGCTTGGTGACTCCCAGGGAGTGAATTGCTTAGGCCAGAGTTTGTTGAGAAACCTCTGCTTTTCAGAATATTATTAAAATCATTCAACATTATAATATCTCAAAACCTCTGCTTTCTGCAAAATTATTGAAAGCATTCAAAACAATAAGAGCTCATTTCATTGTCAAAGTCAGTGTGAATTGAAGATCATATTCTATACTAGCAAGCCTCAGAACTATCAAGTACTACTTGCAACCAAGTACTATACTGCTGGCAAGCCTTCATTGACAAATTTTCAGGAAAGTTCAGGATCTACAACACCATGGCCAAAGCCAAGGACAACTTCTTCAATATTCAGATGTGCTCCAAAGAATGCTTTACTACCTTTATTGTACATTTCAAGAAGGAAGCTTACAAGACAGGTTGGAATTACAGCACTCTCCAGTACACCCTTTGCTGTGTGCTGCCACAATGCATTAAGAACATTCTCTGGCTCACCCCAAAACAACTTTTCTACAATAGATACAGGGCTTTTGTCATGCAGATTGACCAGTGCTACTGGAAAGACCACAGCAAGTACTCAAACTCCCAGACCTCCTGGAACATGCAAGGAGGTTCACCCTGGCCCCCTGACAAACTCCCCAATCCCTGGAATCAACTCCAACATTTTCTTCACTCTGGTCTCTTATCTTTGTGCAACAGCACTCACACAGAACACCCTCATGGCTTATCTACCCTCCTACTCCTTGCACTCCCTCCTCTTAAAAACTCACATCACCCCTTCTAGAGACCCTTTCAACACCCTCATTGACAGTGGCGCTGCAGACAACTTCATCAATGAAGCATGGTCTTCCTCCACCCTGAAACTAGCTCAGCAACTCCTGATCCCTGTCTGACTCTGCTTCTTTGACAGAGATGCCTCCACAGTTGAGGATATAACTCATTTTGTGCATATGTCCATTGCTTTTGCCAAGGGACAGACTCACACTTTCTGGATGCTGGTAACCAAACTCCACCCCTTCACATCCCTGATCCTGGGGCTCCTCTAGCTTTGGGACACCAACTCCCACATCAACTGGTGACACCTCACCCTCTGCTTGAATTGGGAGCCAATAACCAATGACTAACAGCTCTTCTTTGACATCCCCAGTCCCCCAAGCCATGATCCAACCCCAAAGGACCTCCCAGATGAAGCCATGTGGTTCCCTGGGCTCCAGTCTTGCTCATTGCAGTCCTTTGTCATTAATGCCAGGTTGGACAGTGCCCCAGGACCTCTTGGTTCCCTGGGCTCCAGTCTTGCTCATTGCAGTCCTTTGTCATTAATGCCAGGTTGGACAGTGCCCCAGGACCTCTATTGGCCTTTATTGACAGCAGAGCCATTGGAGTCTTCATCAGTGATGCGATCAACCTCTCCCATGACCCCCTCAAGCAACTCCTGAACTTGCAATGGCTCAACAGCACCTCCTCCTTTGGCCCCATCAAAAGGTCTCACTCAGGACACGTGACCCTAGACAATGGCTTCAAATTCATGTTGGACTTCCTGGTCACGCAACTTCACAACTCAACCCTGCTGGTGTTGGAACTGCCTTGGCTACAGGATACAAACTCCAACATCAACTGGAGGATGCTCACCATGACATTTCTGAGGCCCAAAGACCACCCAATAACCGCTGTACACCTCCAGGCCCTCAGAAGTGACTCAATGCTCAAAAATCTGGTACCTAGAACAAATCCCATGCTGCCCAGCTAGATGTTCTTGACCACATCTCTGACACCTGCCTGAGCCCACAAAATCCCTGGTCAACTCCCCAACATTTGTTGAGGCAAGTACAAGGAGATGAATTACCCAAACCAGTCCCAAACACATGTCACTTCTGTTCCAACTTGCAGACTGACATCCCCAATTGATCTGGAGACGCTCAACATCAAGATCATTGGAGCCACCCCCTTCACCTGCCTCATGCAAGAGGGGACCCCCACATTCTAGTTGCACACCTCACCCTCTCTCCCAGAAGAGCACTTACAGACAGATACTATCATCCCAGAGAGAAAGACTGAGGAGCAGATCTTACAAGTAGTTCCCCCAGAGTACTATGAATTCACTGACATGTTCTCTGAAGAAGATGCCAAGGAGATACCCCCTCACCACCTCTACAACCATACAATTGACCTTGAGGAAAGGGCCTCTCCATCCTTTGGCAAAGTATACAACATGTTGGAAGTCAAATTCTGCATTCTCAAGGACTACCCTTGACAAAATGCTTGGAAAATGTTTCATCTACTCCTCGGCCTCCACCACCAGAGCTCCAGTTCTATTTGCTAAAAAGAAGGATGGTTTGCTCTGACTTTGTGTTGACTACCAAGGACTCAATTAAATCACCAAGAAAAACTGCTACCGCTCCTGCTCATCAGTGATCTGGTCAACTGACTCTGCAGTGCCAAGATCTACACAAAAATCAACCTCTGCTCTGGTTACAACAATGTCTGCATCACCCTGGAACATGAGTGAAAGACCATGTTTTGTACACAGTATGGTCTGTTTAAGTATCTCGTGATGTCTTTTGAAATGACTAACTCCCCTGCCATGTTCCAATATTTCATGAACAACATCTTCCACAACATGAGTGACGTCTTCATCATTGTCTACCTAGACAACATTCTCATTTACTCTGACTTGAAGGAAAATCACCAAAAGCATGTCCAGCAAGTTCTGGAATGCCTCTGGGAGCACAACCTCTATGCCAAGCCCAAGAAGTGCTCATTCCACACTGAGTGTCAGGTTCTGCTGACTATAAAGGCTTTCATGGGTGAGTGAGTCCTTACTAGGTGGACTTGATGTCTGTGGGCAGCTCTGAACTTGTGGCAAGGGGGTAAGCAGTGATACGACGCTGTACCAGCAGTCAGGGACACACCATGCACCAGGAGTCAAAATAAACATTTAATAATAAGGCTGAAAACTGTAAGCCTCCTGGTAGCAGTCTCAACAAAGATATATCTCCAAAACATCCCAATAAATACACAGAATAGTACAGAACAACAGGCAGGGACCAGCTCAAACTATCAGCTCAACAATAGTCCAACCACTGTAATGGGGAGGGGAAGCATGGGAGCTGGCAGAAGTGACGAAATGGGATCAAATTGTGATGATCTAAATCAAGATCTGATCTGACAAATGCCCAATTTGACATGACTGAAAGGGGAAAGGGAAAGAAGCATGGAGGGATGTCAAAAGAGATGATTGAAATGGTGGCACATGCATTGAATGGAGGAAGGAAGAGATGAATGGAATGGTGGCACTGAAACATGCATTGAATGGAGGAAGGAAGAGATGAATGGAATGGTGGCACTGAAACATGCATTGAATGGTGGAACTGGTGGCACTGAAACATGCATCACCAAAATGGAAAATGGAACAACAAATTAGGTCAGGAATGCTGGGAGGTCAAGAGTAAAAAGTCATATGATCTGGTGGTCTGTGCACTGGGAAATTAGTATAAATAGTCCAAGTAGAGTAGAGAATAATCAGGCAATTGATAGGCAAAGGCTCGGTGGTTCCCAGGGAGTGAATCACTTAGGCTAGAGTTTATTGAACACCTCTCATTGGAAGTCTATTGGTAGACAAAGGCTCAGTGGTTCCCAGGGAGTGAACTGCTTAGGCTGGAGTTGACTGAGAACCTTCTACTGCCCACCAGAGTATTTAATATTCTGTGAAGCACCTCATTACCTCAAGCAATCAGCAAGCAACAGTGTGGATTAGAGGGAACTTTCTGAGTTACCAATAAGCCCCAGAACTACAGTAATACTTGCCACCAAGTACTACAGCAGGCTCCAGGGAGTTCCAGGAGGGCACAGGGGTTTTCCAGGACTTGCGTGGCACACTGGACTTTTGAGGCAACAAGGGGGATATAGAGTGACACTGAGGAGAAGCCAAGAGACTGAGACAAAGACTGAGAGACTTTGAGAGTGGGGAAAAATAAATTGATTGAGTAGACAAAGACAAAAGACAGAAGTTTAGGCAATATCAAGACTACTGTAAGGAGATGCTAACTATAGTTTAAATACTTGTTGAGGTAGGGCCCAGATAGCTGGTGTTCCCAGTATCTGGAGAGTAGTTGATATCTTGGGAAGGGCCAGGTGCCATCTGAGGGGGAGTCAGGTGACGTTGTCCAAGGGATTTTTGGGGTGTTGACAAGGTGTATAGGCATGGGTTGGGTGGGGGCATCAGGTCCGAGGCATGAGACTGGTGTCAGCTGAGCCCTGGAGGTCAGACAAGGTCTGAGGCAGGTGTTGGCCAGGCCCTGGGGGTTGGGGTTAGTGTTGGGAGCAGCAGTGGAGGTTGGAGCTGAGGGTTTGTGTGTCGGCCAACATTTGAGATTCAACAGGTGCCAGTACTGGAGTGATGGATAATTTTAATAACTAATGGCAGCTATCAGGGCTGATCAGGGTCAGGCTCAGGGGTGCCAGTCTATGGTGTCAGGTTTGGGGGTGCTGGTCCATCATCTCAGAGGGTCCCAGAGGCGCTGAGGTCTAGGGCGGGTTTGCAGGATGGTTTCCTGGAGTTCCAGTGACCAGAGGTGGGGGCAGGTTGTGACACTGAGGAAGTTAAATATCTTCACATTATTGTGTCTCTGAATGGCATCTGCATAGACCTCTACAAGGTTGAAGCCATTGTCAACTGGCCGCAACTCCAGAACATCAAGGAAGTACAGTCTTTCATGAGTTTTGCTAATTTCTACTGGAGATTCATTGACAACTACTCTGGCATCACAAAACTTCTCAACTGGCTTACATGCAAGGATGTCACATGGACCTGGGATAGTAAGTGCCAGAGCATCTTTAATCTGCTCAAGGAGGCTTTTACAGCTGCCTCTGTACTTCAGCACTACAACCCCACCCTTCCAATCATTCTGGAATGTGACACCTCTCACTATGCCATTGCTGGGATCCTCTCGCAAATGAAACCCAATGGCAGAGAACCCTGGCCAGTTGCCTTCTACACCTGGTCTATGATCAATGACAGGCTCAACTACAACATCTATGACAAGAAACTCCTTGCCATCATCAAAGCCTTCAAGCAGTGGCAAGCCTACCTTGAAGAGGCCTGGCACCAGGTTCAGGTCTACTCAGATCACAACAACCTCCAGTACTTCACCATGACCAAGCAGCTCAGTTGGCAATGGGCCCAGTGGTTCAAAATCCTCTCAGAATATGACTTCATGATCCAGTACCACCCAGGACAACTTGGAGCTAAACCTGATGCACTCACCCAGCAACCCAACATTTACCTCAAGAAGTTATTCAAGGTGGAACAAAATGTGTTCAACCATTGCATGATGATCCCTCTTGAACATTTGAATGCTGTACTAATCTTGAACAATAAAGGAACCTTAAGCCAGATCCACTGCACCTCTCAAGACAAGTACTTCCCCAATCACAACCTTTGCAACCCTCTTGATGGAATCAACCCAGACCCCACCTTCTCCCTGTCCCCTGACAAAAAGCTCCTCATTCAAAATGGCCGCATCTATGTCCTGGATTACACCTGACTTTGATTTGATGTCCTGCATCAGCATCATAACCACAAGCTCTGGGAACACCCCAGGATACATAAGATTCTTCAGCTTGTCTCCTGAACTTACTTCTGGCCAGGATTGAAGAGGGACATGACCCAGTATATTTGATCATACAAGCCCTGCCTCTACCGCCTACCACCTGGAAACCAACAGCCAAACCAAAAGAGTCAACCAGTCCCTCAAACAATACCTTTGGCTATACATCAATTACTTGCAGGGATGACTGGTGCACTAAGCTCTCTCTGGCCAAGTTCCCCTACAACAACACACTGCACTCTGCCACCAGTGTATTGCCCTTCTTCACCAACAAAGGGTACCATCCCTGGCTGACCCTCTTGCTCTGAGACATCCTGTCCCATGCTGCCCACAAAGTCATCCAGGATCTTTGGTCCCTCCACAAGTTTCTCCAGAAAGAGATCAACATTGCAAACTAAGCCTACATGAAACATGCTGACCAAAAGTGGGAGGATACCTCTGATTGGACCCCTAGGACAAAGGTATAGTTAGACTGACACCACCTCTGCACCCACTAGCCCTCCCCAAAACTCAATCACAAGTGCCTCAGCCTATTCAAGGTCTTGAAGAAGATCTCATCCCATACCTACAAGATCACTTTGTCTAGGACTCAAAGGCCTGCACCTGGTCTTCCATGTTTGCCTCCTGGAGCAACACCCCCCAGACCCCTTTCCCAAGCCACATTCCAAACCTCCTTCCCTGGTCAAGGTCAAGGACAAATACCATTACAAGGTCAAAGACATCCTTGACTCCTGGAACATCTGTGGATGCCCCCACTTCTTTGTATGATGGAAGAGATACGGCCTAGAAGATGACACTTGGGAACTGTGCTGCAACCTTGAGGGGGCTCTCAACAAACTCCAGGATTTCAAACAGCGGTGTCTGGGAAATGCCTTCTCTGGGAGGTCTGTGCTAAAAACATTTGTTACCAGTCCTGCATGCATGCCAACCAGCCCCCAGAGGCTGCTACTATATCAGGACACACTCCTAGCTTATGGTTTGTTCCCCTTATGCTATGTGTTTCAATTTTGGGTTCTGAGAGGACCAGTATATACATTTTACTATGCTACACTACTTTACAATACTAGATCCTGCAATGGCAGCAAAAAAGGACAAGAAAAACTCAGCCAATGTGGGGTGGCTGGGCCCCCCTCTCCCCCTCTCTCCTGCTCCCCAGGTCCAGCCAGCCAGCCCTGAGGCCCCTCCTCCTCCACCTCTCCTGGGGCATGCTCTCATGACGCTTTTTCCACCAATTGATCTCAGGACAGGAGCAGCTTGCCCTTGTCCAATACTCACTTGAACCACATCCCTGGGGCAGGGACATTCCTCTGCTGATATGCTGCCACCACCCTCCCTAGCAAGTTGAGGCCCTGTTCAGGAGCAGTCAGTGCTCTCAGGCCCAACTTGAGGATGTCAGTACAAGGCATCCAGGCAACCACAATGTCCTGCAACAAGGCTGCCAGTAACCCCTGACTTGGGGGGGCCTATTCCAGATGTCCTGTCCCCTGCTCCAACCAGACCCACAGTGCATCCTGCTCTTCCTCCAGCACCCCCCAGGCAACCCATGCTGCCTCCAACTCCTGGAGTACTGCCCTCCTGTTCTCCTCCACCCACCTCCAGGCTGCCACCTCCTGCCTTGCCCCCTCCTTGCTGCATGCCAAGGATGCCTGGACCTCTTGGAGGTGCCCTGCCATTACCTGGTGCTGGTCAGCAAGCTCCCCTCTCTCACACTCAGCCCTCTGCAGCCACTCCTGTAAGGCCTCCACATCAACACCCAGTGATCATCCTGACAACAGGGAAAACACTGCTGGAGATAGGCACAGAAGGGAGGCTGGGAGTAGGCATGCCCTTTTTAAAGGCCTGGGAGAAGGGCTGGGTGATGCCTGCTGCTTCCTCTTGTCTGGATGCCCATCACAAGCCCCACTGCTTGTCCCAGCCTGAGTTGCCTGGCACATGACCAGGACCATGGGCTGACCCTGATCCTCCACCCTAAGAGCTCCCTCTCCCTTCAAGCCTCCCCTGGATCCCCCCACAGGCACTGCTGCTGGGACCCCACTGATCAATGCACCTCCAGTTTGGGACTCTCTGGACTCCTCCAAATGCCCCCCCTCCAGCTCCACAACCCAATCCCTCTCCTCCATCCCCATTCTCCAGGTCATTCCCTCCAGTGGCCACTCCTGCTCCCATAATATGCAGTGCGTCTTCCACAAGGCTGACACGGAATACTGCTCATGGTTGAGGCAGCACACTTTGTATACAGACAAATTCTTCTGGGACAAAGGGCCCAGGGCCTCAAAAAGACATGGTACCACCCAGCAGACACAATGCATGCACTGGGGCTGACATCAGCAGCAACCCAGAGGTACAAGATCACTTACTGGTCCATTGCTGATACACCATTTGTAGGTGGGCAGCCTCCAGGGCCTCTTCAGGGCCTGCTCAAACATTTCCTGCATCACATCTGCCCACAGAATGCGCAGATTGTCTGAGACCACCAAGATGGTCCCCAGGGCCATCCTGTATCATCAAAAATGAGGGGCAACAAGGTGAGGTTGGGGTGCAGGGTGGGTTTGAGGAGGGTGGACAGTCATCTGTGCAAAGGTGGGTGCAGGACAGCTGGAACCTGCCTCAGGAACAGGTTCAGGGACCAGCTCCAGAAGGCCACTCAGGCCTGCCTTGGGGGCAGGCTCCAAGAGGCAACTGGGACATGCCTCTAGGGCAGGAGCACTTTGTTGTTCTGAAAAAAAGAAGTCAATCATGCCTGTCATGACCGGCACCCTACCCAACCCAACCAGACACCTCACCCAGAGCTCTGAGCCCACTCTGGACACCCTACCCACACTGATTCCCCATGTGCTAAGACCCCTCAGCCCCTGACACCACTGCCCCATTGTTAAACTTCCTGACACCATCCCAATCAGCCCAGGAAACACCACACCCATACCTGGACTATACGCTGCACAGGCCTCACACCTGAGCAATACACTTGTCAGGTTCTGCTGAGTTGGGGGCTTTCCAGGAAAGCAATGCCCTTACGAGGCGGACTTGATCTATGGATACTCGGATGTCTGGAACTCCAGAGCTAGTACTCTGGGGTTCAAGATGCAGACAGGGGGTTCTCCTGGGGAAGGGGACTTGATCCGGAGGTTTTAGGTTTAGAGGCTGTGAGCCGGGTAGGGGTCGAGTCAAGAACTGGGGGTTCTAAGACGAGACTGGGTTAATAAAGTGTAAGTTGCAAAGTGCATACCAAACTTAGAGCATGCGGTTATTCAAGCATGCCAGTCAAAGCGTGCCAGTCAGCACGTACCAATCAAGCAAAGGGCACACAACAATTCAAGTTAATATCAAGACTAGCAAATACAATGGGGAACTACACTATAAGTACTATGGGGCTGGGTCTGGGTCTCCAGGATTCCGGGGTGTCTGGGATAAGTTCTGGGAGGCATTGAGTAGTGGGGGGGAACTGTATACCGGGATCGCACATGTGGGGTGCGGAGGGAGTCATGATGTGTGATGTGTGATGGCCTGGAAGCAGGTAGTGTGATCCAATCATTGATCATGGTTTGATGGCAGTGATCCCAGGGTCTGTGATGTGGGTTGCTGGGGTGCCAGGTGATGGTGGCTTTTGATGGTGTTGTCGGTAGTCGTGATGGCAGGGTGCATTTGTGGGGTCGGAGAGAGGGTCCTGGATGGGGTTCCAGGGGTGTCCTGGGGGGGTCGTGACATCGGGGGGTCATGACAACACTGCACAGGACTAACCATATGGGATGCAACCCCAGACCTCACTTGGTTGATCTGGAGCTTATCCAATACAGATATTTAACTTGTAGCCAGTAGCCCATCATGGTAGTCTTGATGTTGCTATAACTTCTGCCTCTATACTCCTCTGTCTATCTCATATTACTTGCCCAATCTATTTTCTTACTCTCTCAAGTCTCCTAGCCCACTAAGTCTCTCTTCAATCTTCTCTCCATCTTCCAGTCTCAGTCTCAGTCTCACAGTCTTAGTCTCTTTCCCTGATCACTCCTGATTGTCTCTTTGCCTTAACCAGCTCTGTTCCCTCCTTTGCCATATTCCAGACTTAGCCTGGAATCCTGCTCCACCCCTTCCTCAAACTCCAGCACTTTGTGTACTCTCCAGAGCACCCTCGTGCCTCACCCAAAACTCTGGAACTTGCCCCTCCATTGCCTGGAGATACTCCGTAGACTTCAAGTCTGCCTAGTAAGGACCTGCTTGCCATTGGAAGCCCCCATCATCAGCAGAACCTAACAATGCCAAGCAAAATAGCATGGGTGCACTCATGTTGCTGAGTGAGCACCACCATGCGCTCATGGTCAAGCTAGCACTAGTATCTAGCATCCCAGGCCTCTCACACAATCAGGAGTGTGACTTTGTTAGTAGGAGGAGGCATTGGGGAATGAGTCGGTGTGCGTGACATAGTTGAGTTTGATGGTAAATTTTTTTTTGCTACACATTTTAGTAGGTAGAACTCCAGCTCCCACACTTGGACCCCCAGTCCAGACCACCAACAATGTGTGCCTCAGAGGGTCTCAGTGCTGAGAGGGGGGTGATGTCATGACCCCCATCTGGGACCACCCCAGGACCCCCTCACCAACCCCACAACACAACTCCTGCCATCACATGCATCAACCCCACCATCATGCATGCCTCCTGACAGCCCTGCATCACAGACCCCAGAACTACCCACTAGCACAGCCATCATCCCACAATCAACAATCAGATCATGCTAATCACTCTCATGCATCACAACATCTCCTTCATGCCAATTGATTGTGTGCTCTGCATGTGTGATCCCTGGTATACAGTCCCCCCTCTGCCCACTGCTGCTCATTCACTCTTGGGAACCATCTTAGACATCCCAGAACACTTCCCAAACCCCCAAAACAGCCTCTGCAGTACTTATAGTTGGTAGTCACCTTGTTTTACTTTAGTCTTGATATTACACTGATTTTTTGTGTGCCCTTTGATTGACTGGTACACATTGACTGGCACACATTGACTGGCAAACCCTGACTGGCATGCATTGACTGACATGCATGCTCTTTAGATTGGTATACACTTTGCAACTTAAGTTTACTAACCCCAGTCTCATCTTAGAACCCCTGGTTCTCAACTCAACCTTAACCTCATAACCCCTTTGACTTCTCCTGATCCCTGGACTAAGTCCCCAACCCTGGGAATCCTTTGTTTGTGCATCTTGAACCCCAGAGCATGGTCCAGAGTTCCAGACACCTGAGTACATGTAGATCAAGTCTGCCTTGTAAAGGCATTGCTTTCTGGAAAAGCCCCCAACTCAGCAGAACCTGACAGAATTAAGGAAGAGAAAAACTAAGAACTCACAACCTCAGTGTTCATCAAGATGATGGAGAACAACTGAGGTTGTGTGATGCACCAATGCAAGTCTATGTTGATGATCATGTGACCACTAAGTAGCTGACTTTCCTAGTCAGGATAACAATAGCTAAAGAACCAGAGCATCTCAAGGGCTGAGAATGGTACCAATAGATAGTGTTGAAAGAGTAGAAGCAGTAAAGTAAAAGAATGACAGCAGAAATAAGAGAATGAATAGAGAAAGAATGAAGGAATGAAGAGTCCCCTGACATCCTCCTGCTCAATGCCCATATGTCCCAGCTTGAGAACAATGCCTCCCTTGTTGCTATATTGTTGCCTCCACTCCTTCTCCTAACTCACTGCATGTAAATGTGGAGATTGAGGCAACTGACACCCAGCAGATTTGGAGCATTGTAGCTCTTTTGGACAGTGGTGCTACTGGACTCTTCCTTGGCACCAATTAACTACCTGGGCTCTCTCTCACCCCATTCCTGTCTGTGATAGATTTAGTTCTTCATTACCCAGACTCATTCTGAGCCATGTTGTCTTTGCAGTCACCAGCCTAGGAAAGCAGGACATGATACTTGGATTCTCTTGGCTGTGTGACTACAATTCTCAGATTGACTAGGCCAAAGGTAAAGTGAGTATGAGCTGCTGCCCTTGATGGTGCTTTACCTGTGCTAAGGAAGTTAGAGATGAGCATAGAGCATTAGTCCATGAGCATGCCACTATATGTGCTTGCTAAGTTGGACATCTCTCATTTGCAAACCTTGACCTACTGGATCCTCCCTCCTTGGCATTCCCTTATATAGAGGCCCTCTATCAGGATATTTGAGGTGTAGTGAGTGAAGCCCAGATGGGAGATGGATGTGAGGGTGAGTTTGTGTGTGCTCCTGACACAGAATCTCTTGATGAGGCTATTGAAACAGGTGATAGTATTTATGCAACTACTTTATAGCCTCCCCCAACAGTGGCAGAGATTAGAGCTAGCCAAACTACTTTCCAGCAGCTAGCTCAGGCATTTGCTGCTAACTCTGCTCCTAAGTTGTTTTGGGATGCAGTTTCTCATCACCTGCAGAACTTTGAAGATGTTTTCTCTAAGACTTTGTTCAACTTCCTGCCAGAGTGCAAGCATTGGGACCATGCTATTGAGCTTACACCCAATGCTGAGCACTCCAACTGCAAGGTCTATCCCCTTTCTCCCAGAGAGCATAATGAGCTCAATGCCTTCTTGCAGAAGAATTGAGACTCTGGTTGCATCTGCCCCTCAAAGTCCTCAATGGCCTCTCTAGTCTTCTTCATTAAGAAGAAGAATGGATATCTACATCTGGTTCAGGACTATCAAGTCTTGAATGTGATGACTGTAAAGAACTGCTACCCCTTATCACTCATCTCTAAGCTTGTCAACAACCTCTAAGATGCATGCTACTTCACTAAGTTGGACATCTGCTAGACTCTAGAGGAGCATCATTGGATTACATTCATTGTATTGGAAGATCTTTGCCAACACCAGCTCTATTTTAAGCCAGAGAAGTGTGAATTTGAGCAGACTAAGGTTGAATACCTTGGACTGATCATTTCCCATGGAATGACCAGAGATGGACCCAGTCAAAGTGGCTAGTGTGGCTGAGTGGCCAGATCCCAAGAGCAAGGAGGTTCAGGCCTTCCTGGGCTTTACCAACTTCTACTAGAGGTTTATTCAGGATTTCTCACATCATGCCTAGCCCCTCTTCAATCTCACCACTAAAGACACCCTGTAGCACTAGAATGTGGCACAACAGGCAGCCTTTGATGCCCTCAAACAGGCAGTTACTTCACAGTCTGTTCTTCTATTCCCAGATGACAACTCTCCCTTCTGTGTTGAGGTTGATAGTTCAGATTTTGCTACTAGAGCCATCCTCTCTCAGCAGTTAAAGGAGGATAGTAGGTGGCATCTTGTGACATTCTACTTTAAGAGTCTCAATGCCATGGAGCACAATTATAAGATCCATGACAAGAAGATGCTAGCTATCATTTGGTCATTTGAGGAGTGGCAACATTTTCTTGAAGGTGCCAGGCATAAGTCCAAGGTGTGGACTGATAACAAGAATTTAGAGTACTATCAGACGGCCAAGAAGCTCAACTGCTGACAGGCTCAATGGTCCTTGTACCTGGCCAACTTTGATTTCTTGCTATATCACAAATCTGGATAGAGCATGGGCAAGCCAGATGCACTTTTCAGGTGAGCTAACCATAGTTCAGGAGCTAGTAATAACAATAATATTGTACTTCTGAAGCCAGAGCTCTTTGCTATCCATGCTCTAGAGGGTGTGGTTGGCCAGGAAGAAGAAGTAAGCATTCTTCAAGACATTTGTTGAGGTAACTGAGAGGGCACTCAAGAAGATCTGGTAGCCAAGGCTGCTCTGGCCTTGAATGCTTGAGAGAGAGGTGGAGTGAAGTCTGCACTGATGAGTGGTCCTTAAAAAATGGTCTCCTCACCTTCCAGAGACATGTTTAGATTTCCAAGCTACCAGATCTCTGAAAGCAGATTGTTGAGAGAGTGGTGTTTTGTGTATGTAAAATTCTATATATTTGAAAGCAAACTTTAGTAAAGACTGATAAATACTAAAAGAAAAATACATGAGGCTTGCAGTACCAAATGTCCCAATATAATAACTTTTTGATGAAATCAGCTGTCTACCCAAGTCTAACAGGCTCATCTCTCTGAACAGAGTGGAGCAGGCCTGCTAGAGACCAGGCTAAAATTATGTAATCATTGACCTGGTTACAAGACTGAGAAGCTGCCTTAACACTTTGAAAGCAGTGGCAAATTTGGAATTGAATGTGATGTATCTGTGGAAAGAAAAATCAGAAGGAACTCAATGCAATGTGGAGAGAAACACTGCAAAATCTAGAAACCCATTTAGATTAATACTGACCCTATAAATGTAACAGCTAGTATGAATGGACAGAAAGTGCAGGCCTTACTAGACTCAGAGTCACTTGATGATTTTGTGTTCACAACTATAGTCAAGCAGCTTAATCTCAAGAGGAATTGAATTCACCTCTGAGCATGCTGTTGGCCATGCAGGAGTTGACATCAAAGATAGAGTAGGGCATCACAAAGATATGTGTCATATATTGTTGTGGAGCTCTCACTTTGTGTTGTATGATATGTGTCCAGCAGAGTCCATTACACCATAGCAGAACTCTATAATGTGTTGTAGAATACACAGCCACAGAATATCAACAATGAGCCAGATGCTTATTTCAAAGGCAACAAAGTCATTGTTCTAAAGTTCAACCACCAGGCTGACCCACACAAATATTTCATCTTGTACTTGTACAGCCAAACTTTCAAGTTTCTATTGAGAAGAGAGCTCTGGTTAACAAATGCTGGAGAGCAACCAACTTAATTGTTTTTCATGAACCATTTGAAGCAGCTCTTTCCAGCATCAATAGCAGGCCAGTCCATGTGGGTGGAGGGAGTTACTTTCCTAGTGGAATTAGGGGTAGCCCCATGCCTCATACAAGCTACAGGATGATGGTCCTCAAAAGCATTACAATACTATATCAGAAAAAACCTCATTAATATTCATGCCATGGCAGGGGATTGAATGATAACTTCAGACAAACTCAAATAAACATATATATAATTTATGCTAAAGATATGAATAATAATAAGGTTGAAGACACACAATGTCACATTTGATGTAAATGAATGACCTCAACCTTAATAATAATAATAATATAATATTATTCATGCTTTTTTTTTAAAAAAAAATTGGACTTGCCACCCCAATCATTCGACTCAAACTGTTAGTGAATTAGTGGCTAGGTGGTGAAAGATAAATTGTACCATATACTATTATATACATGCATTGGAGTTGAGACAGGCATAGCGGCCCTCTCAAAATTACTCCGACTTGTCCGGTAAAAGAAAATCATCTTAGTACGGTCATTTTCATTGTGTGGCGCAGATACAAAGAGGTGCCTTGTATTTGTTTGGCTACGAAACTTCTTTTTCAAGAAAAAAGAGAGATAGAATGCTGGTGGGTATCGAAAACAAATGAAGAACGAAAGTAGAAGAGAAAAAATAAAACAACCAATAATGAAAAAAATGACACGTAGGTAAAAGAAAGAAACGAAAAAAAAAGACCCTATATCGACGCCCGACTCTCGTAATCCGGGGGATCACCATCCGCATCCTGGTGCCCACGCTGCTGCGCCCCAAGTTCAAGCGCCATAATATCCATACGTTGCGACATACTTTGTATCATCTCCATCTGGCGCTGCATTGCAGACTCGAAATCCCTCGGCGGGGAGAGGGTAGGTCCCGGGCTACTGTGTCCGAGTGTATTCTGGTCCTGGATCAGGCTCTGTGTCTGAATCTCGCTCGAGATGCCATCAGCAGAAGGAACTTCTTCGTCATTGTGAAATGGACGTGGCCCTTTTTTGGAGAGGCCTATGTCGAGAATCAGCATGTTAGAGCTATTGAATATGTAGAGAAGGAATGTGATGCTCACTATAGGCTGCAAGCTTTATGAAGTGAGGGTCGTCAAGGAGCGGGTTGGCCGTTGGGACTGGTCCATCTTGCTTTCGCACACGGCGGCGTTTGATTACCATGACTGCTGTGAGGAGGCTTAAGGCCACGAAAATTATACCGCCTATCACGCCGCCGATGATAGGAGCTGGTGATTTTCCGGCGGTCACTGATGAGTGGGTCGGATCTTGTGAGCCCGGTGAAGAAACTGAAGTAGTCATTGAATTGTGCCGGATATTCATAATGGAGGTAGTGGAAGGAGTGGAAGGAGTGGAAATAGTGGAAGTATTCGTTGAAGCAGAAGGGGTATTCATAACGGAAGTGGACATGGTGGCGACGGCCGTGATTCCATTGTCAGTGGATATGCTGCTATTGCTAATGTTGGATTTGTTTGGATTTCCATTCTCATTGGATATGTTTGGATTTCCATTGTCATTGGATATGTTGGTATTTCCATTGTCAGTGGATATGGTTGGAGTTCCATTCTCAATGGACACGGTCGTAGTTGGATCGCCAATGTGTGTTTGAGAAGTTGTTGGTGTGGCTATACTGGAGAGTGAGTTCGTGGTTTGACGTGTGAGAGATGATGATTGTATTGTAGAGGTACGCGTGTGCAGATGCGGGAGAAGCGGGGAGGTTACTTGCGAAATAATCGAAATAATTGGGCCTAGGGAAGGGGTTGCAGTTAGGGACATAGTGACAATGGAAGACGACGAAGAAAATGCTCGAGCTGAAGAACTAGTTGGAGAAGCGAGTGAAAAAAGCAAGCGTCGATGTACAACAAGCGAACGTGGCGGGCATGAAGCACAAGACACAATAAGTCCAACAAAAACTCTTGCAGTATATATAAGCCACCAAATGATAGTCGCAATGGCTACCGCGATCAAGGCTAAGCTCTTTGAAGAACTTCTAAAAAGGTGCACAATGAGCTCAAGACCTTGATGGTCGGATTGCTCTGATGAGTTGCGCTGATGTATTATTGTGAAAGATGGAAGCTTGGGATTGCGATTGCTCATGTGAGTGCTCGGATGAGGCGTAAGATGTCTCCAGAGATTTTGTGAGAGTAGGAGAAGGTGTCAGATAGGACGTAGGACATTAGTCGTGGAGGTGTGATGGGGTTGGGGAAAGACGCTGATTAATGAGTGTTCTTCGTCATGACGGAAGACGGAGAACAAAGTTGGGATCGTTGAGTGCGACAAAAACATCCCATTGTTTGATCTACAAAGATTGTGATATAATCAGCATGAGTTGGTATATTAGCTCTAATCAACTTGTGTCCCCACGCCGAGAACACGCCAAATGGCCTTGCCCACGACACTTACACCGTCGTTTGGCCAGTCTCGTCTCGTGTCGTAGTCGGACGCGATGTCGGGGGGTATGATGCCAGATTTCGCGCGCAGAGGGACGAGGTGCGAGACGATGGGCTCTGTGAATTCGGGGTGGCCTTGGACCGTGAAGATGCGGATGTTTGGGAGGGTGTCAGACGAGGAAGGGAAGAAGCTGACGAAGCCTTGGATGGGCGCTGTGGGCGTTGAGGCGAGGAGTTGAACGGTAGGCGGGAGGGCGGGAACGTGGTCGCGGTGCATTTGTTGAATCGTCTGTTGTGCGTCAGGGAGGCAGAGAAGGTGAATGGAAGACAAAAGACAAACCAGAGTGTCGACCCCAAAGAGGGATTTTCCGAGTGGAGTGAGATTGAGCGGGGTCGGGCCGACTTCCCAACGAGTGTTGCGGACGCAAGAGCCACCGAGTGCACGTGATATGATTTGGTGGCCGAAACAGATGCCTTGTGTGGGTTAGATAGGTTCGAAGGACGAGGGAAGACGCACCGATAAGCTTTAGTGTGGGATGCTCGCGGATGATGCGGGCGGTGAATGCTACGAGTGTGTTTATCCATTCGAGGTCGTCGAATGCGTTAGACGCTGCGTGGTGTCAGTCGAAGGGCATCGGCACAGAGATCGCGCACCTGAGCCGGTGTACATGAGCGCATCGAACGTTCTGAGCTGGTTGTCAGACGGGTATTCCATCTTATGCACGACATCGTAGGGAACAAGCTCGAAGCTGTGTGCTGGGGCCGAGGCGCGGAGAAATTCAGTGAAGACGACGTGGTAGTCGCCAAAGGCAGGGAGGGTGCCGGCGACGAGGAGGGCTATTCTGGACATGGCGGTGAGAGCAAACGAGCCGGGCCGTGGATTGCCGGGCGGCCGGTGATCGTTCGCGAGGCACAATTGATTGCGGAGTTTCAATCAGCCTTTAACGTGTTCCAACCTTGACTTGTGTGTGCTCATCGTCATGGGCGACGCAGACAGCCCTGCGCCACTCCACTCGGATCCCCGCTTCCTCGTCGCCACAACTCTCGCCACACTCCTCCTCGCAGGTTCTGCCTTTATATGTCGCACGGGTTCCAGGCCCATCTGGTCCGCCTATACCAGCGGCCCTTCACACCAGACACAGGCACTCGGTGCGGTTTCACTCGACACTTTATAGCGGAGTACTGACTCCCATATAGGTTCCGACTCAAAGTCCACCGCTGCGGGCTCGGACCAAGACACACGGGATGGAAAGGTGTCGCGGCCAAAGGAACGCAGGCGGCGGGGAAAGGATCCTCTAAAGGATCTTTTGAAAAAGAAGAGCAAGCTCTTGCAAGTTCCCAAGCCCGGCAGGAGCTTCGAACAAGAAAATTTGCCCAAAATTGACCAACAGCCGTCCCATCTTGCCCATGACAACGGAAATTCCCTTCAATTCGAGTCTCCTTCCTCTTTACCCCCACCTCCGTCTGCCAACTCCATTTCCAACCCCTCGCCGTTTCCCCCATCATCCTCTTCCACGTCAACATCTACCTCTTCTCCTTCTCCCGTGACTTCTCCGAACACCTCTCCGACATTATCCCAGTCCCAAATCGACAGCAGGACACCCACTCTGAGTTCTCACGACACTACCCTAAGTAAATCAGGAACGGTGGTGACTGACCCGTGGGTATGGGATGGCGCGGGTCCGAGTACAACGTCTGTTGCTGATCCACATTTGACGCCACAGCGTCATCAAATTCGCAAGCGAAGCAACAGTAAGGAAACCGAGAGCCGCTCCTCATCCCTCAGTTCTCCCTCCATCGTCATGTTGCCGGCGCTTGACGAGGGGGAGGAAGAGGGTGTAGAGCCCAAGAGGGCAAATGGCGCTCCGAATGGAGGAACCACAGTCACCTCACCCACATCCACAAACACCACTACCACCCCTGCCACCCCCCGCCGCGCCCCAACCCCGCGAGATCGTCGCCCGCCCACGCCACTCAGCCGCAGCGGTACCCCGCCTCCGCAGACACAGCTTGCTAGTATGAGGGGCGCCCTTGAGGCTGCGAGGCTGAGGGAGGAAAAGTTGAGGGTAGAAGTCGAAAGGTATTCCAAGGAGGTCGAGGCACTGAGGTGGGAAGGGGGGAGGGCAAGGAGGAGAGAGGGCGAGGTGAGTTTCTGCGTGTACTTCGGGTGTTTCACTAACACGGTATATTGTTAGCTACAGGCACAGATACACCATCTGATGAACCAACTACAAGCGTACAGCGCGATGTTGGCAGGTCAAGTCTCGCCTCACCCTCTCTCCCCCCATGCCTCCCATCACATACCTCCCCCGTCGAGCGCAAACGGGACCAACGGCGCGTCTCCGACACCTGGCCCCTCGTTGAACGGATACGCGACCTTTTCGCCGCCGACCTCAAGCCCGCACGCCCCACCTCCGCACCCGCCTCAACACCCGCATCTGCACATCCCGTCGGCGCAGGCACAGATGCTCCTCAACACGATCCTGCCCTCTCCGACGATGCCGTTCCACGGCCACGGCCACAGCCCGCACCCGTCGTCGTTTTATGCAGTGCCAGGCGGGTACCCTGCGTCCCCGATGCAGTCGCCGCATGGGTTGTATTCGATGATGTTTGCGTCTATGCCTGCGGCTGCGGCTGCGGCTGCTGTGGGTAATGGGCTCGGCGCTGGGACTGGGGTTGGAGTTGGGACGGGCATGGGCACGGGAACGGGGATGGGCGCTGTGGAGCCAGGAGGGAGTGGGAGTGGTGGAGAAGAGACGGGGAGTGTTGGGTCTGAATCTCCGGACCTTGATTGCGGGAGTGAGGGTTTCGCGGAGGGGGAGGGGGAAAGAGGGAGGAGGAGGACTAGGAACGCTGGAGGACCGTTTGGCGCCTGGGAGGAAGGTGGGGATGGGTGGGTAGATGCTGGCGTTGGTGTACAATTGGGTACGGGTGCAGTGATGACTGGTGAGCCCGGGGAAGGATATAGGGACGGAGACGGAGACGGAATGGGAGAGGAGGAAGAGAGGTTGAATGCGGTGCTTGCTGACGCGATATTGAAGAGGCCGGGGAGCATTAGGGGTTTGTCACGATTGGGAAAGGTGAAAGGTAGTGGTGGTGGTGCAGAGAAGGAGAGGGAGAAGGAGTTTCCGTTGGAGGAGTTTCGGTTTCCTTCAATATCGGATTTTGGGAATGTCGTGCGCGCGCCGCAGTGGGTTGCGCCTCTCTATGAGACGGAGCGTGGGAGGCAGGGGGTTGAGGGTTTGGCTGGTGCGGTGCATGAGGAAAACGGGAGGGTGGATGGGGAGCTGGAGGTGGAGATGGGTTCGGAGTTGGAGTTGGAGTTGGGCTTGGACGACCTGCAGGAGGAGAGGGAGGGGCAGGGGAAGGAGGATTTGACCCTCCCGGCTCTTCATCCACCACCGCCGCCATCAATATCAACATCAGAATCAGAATCAGCATCGTCACAGCCGACGGCGATGGCGGCGATGCTACAGTTGCAAGACGCGGCTGGTGATGGAGTTCAGCATGGGTATCGCATACCTGAGGCTGTGTAGCCACACCCCGACCCCGCTTGTGCTTTTTCTCTTTTTGTCTTTTATCGTTGGATTCTTTTCTTTCTCTTTTTTTTTATTCTCTCACCGCTCTCAATCTCTCTCTCAATCTCCGATCCTTCTATTATTTTTTTTTATTCCAGCATGATTTTTTTTTGTTATTATTACCCACCTTTATTGCATTAGTCGTGATTATATTATATCATATCGTCGTCGCCCGTGTCCGCTCCCTCTGCTTATCTGTCTCGTATGCAATTATACTTAAGCTCGCTCGCTCGCTACCACTCCTCCCCATTACACTCCCCACGCGTCACTGTTGCAGAACGACAACACGACGCGTAAACTCGCCTCGCCTTGTCTCATTTGTCCTCTGTACCCCTGAATCATGTCCACCTCTGCATACACGTCCCCATATCCGTTTCACAACCACGCGACGAAGACCTCGACACCCTCCCTCTTTCGATACCTATCTACATATCTTTATACTCCCAATTCTCCCATACACGCACACACACACGCACACACGATACATACCCCCGCTCACTTGATTCAGATTGATACACCTGGTTTTTTAGGTTTTGTACATGTACGTTATGTCTTGCCATGTCATGTCATGTCATGTTGTTATTTAGCGACCATCCAAATGTAGGGACGGAGTGCAGGAGGGACGTATTTTGGGGTGTGACAGTTGGCGTGACCATATGCGGTTAAGTGGGAACCCTACATAGTTTACACGTGGCTCATATCAGTAGCGATTTTCGTGTCCCTCCCTCCCAATCCCTGATTTTTGTAGAGAAAATGATCTTTCCGTCGTCTCACGCCTTCTTCTTTCCTTATCCTTTTGGCAAATTGGTGTTTTCACCTCTTTTCCTTGACATAATAAATATGTATTGGCTCATGCGTTCTTCTGTTCCTAGGCTCGTATCCCTTTTTCATTCACCTTGTTCTCTTTCCTGTTCTCGTATTTTGTCCGACATTCTTCTCGGGGTCAGTCTTCTCATCTGACTCGCAGACGAATCCCAGACCGCGTCCCTTATTAGGTATTGGAAATTTCCCTGCAATGGGCATTCAACCCCTATTCGGGGCGGCTCCTTTACTAAGTAGTGGGACACTCGCCCAGCTCACGGACACCGTACGTAGGACGGACAGAAAGTAGTCGGTTCGACATCATAGGTTTTACTCATGGGTCACGCTCGTAACAAACGTGAAAGATACGGCTGTCTCAAAACAGAGGCAGACCGATATACAGTAAGAGCTCTAGTATACCCAAAAACAATGCTGAAAACTGTAAGCATCGCGTCGAAACCTGTAGATGCAGGAGCCTCACCTCGAAGAAACCTAGAAAACCCACAATGTGTAGTGATAACAACGGTGGCACGTAGCAGCAAGGTACAGTGCGAAACACATAAGCACCCCTTATGTAAGCAGATAACACTTTCAATGTCGTCCTCAATATTGTCAAGCACAATCAAGTTTAGATGCCTTTAAGTCATAGAATATTCCAAGATCTAGAATAGATTGAGGTTTTTCTGTGCAGTGGACTATGTGTGGGAAAAATGTCTTTAATTTTTGCCATCATGTGATGTTGTTTGTTCTCATTGTCATTACTACCTTTGGGTAAGCGTGGGAATAGTGTCTTCACTTTTTACCATCATGTGATACGTGCTGTTTGTCTGTACAGTTACTTAGTAAGCAGTAAATAGACTAGGTATGTGTGGGAAGAATGTCTTCGATTTTTGCCGTCATATGATACGTACCGTTGTCTGTACAGTTATGTATATGTGTGGGAGTAATGTCTTCAATTTTTGCTGTCCTGTGATATGTACCATTCGTCTATACGGTTACTTAGTAAGCAGTAGACTAGATATGCATGGGAAGAATGTCTTCGATTTTTGCTGTCATGTGATATGTACTAACGTGACGATACCTCGTCAAGTAGATCTGGGCATAGACAAGGCCAATATTTTCATGCTCCACTATAGGTATGTTCACTTGATACATGTCAAAACTCTATTATTAAATGTTCTATTTCTAGTTCTTTTTATTGTAGTTAGTACAATATCTATCTAACTATTCTATACCTGTAGCTGGATGTCAAGACTAAACACACGCTGCTGGGCTTATGTGGTTTATTTTATTTTATTTTATTTTTTCTTTGTATCTGACTGTAAATCGGCACGTCCTCCATCATTGGAGCATTAGGCATAATTCTTAGGAGGAACATTGAAAGGTACGTTGCATTTGCTCTATTGGCATTAAAGCTCTTATTGATTAAACATCTCCGACTCTCTTACATAAGTAAGAGAAAGGGTTCTTTAACATGCTCGAACGTATTCAGATCATGTGATGCTCTGGAATGTTCTAGAAGTTTCTATTAATTTCCTTAATTAGTTTTATTATATCTATTAAGTTCCTTATATTAGTACGTCTTTTGTCTCGTTTACTTGTTCAAATCAAATTATTGATTCAACATCATTATCATCATCATCACGACTTTAAACTTGTCTGTTTTATTACCATTGTCTGCTATTTGTTATACCATTGTCTGCTACTGCTATTCACATTCACATACAGTTATTGTCAATATAATATATACCAAAAAAACAGACATATAGAGGAAGTATAGTATATCAAGTTTGTTCTCTATATAAGTCTTCTCTCTCTCTTTCTCCTATGCATATATTTATATACAGTTATCCAGTATAATATGTAGTCTGGCTGTACATTATATGTATAAAATAAAATACCAAATGAAATTTTATCCACAAATAACATACTAAATATGTCACGACCCCTCCCCTCCGGGCCCACCCCGGGACACCCCCGGAACACCATCCGGGACCCTCCCTCCGACCCCACAGGACACGCCCCGCCATCACGACCGCCGACACCGCCATCAGCTGCCCCCAGCCCCGATCAACGATCGGATCACGCGACTCGCTCCGGACATCGCGCATCACGCATCACGGCCCCATCCGCGCCAATTGATCGTGCGCCCCACACGCGCGATCCTGGTATACAGCCCCTGCCGCTACTCAATGACCCCCGGAACCCATCCCAGACATCCCGGAACCCCGAGACCCGGCCCCGTAGTACTTATAGTGTAGCTCCCTGTTGTATTCGGTAGTCTTGATATTGCATACACTGTTACTTTGGATATTGCGTGCCCCTTGTTATAGTGTAGCTCCCTGTTGTATTCGGTAGTCTTGATATTGCATACACTGTTACTTTGGATATTGCGTGCCCCTTGCTTGACTGGTACGCCTTGATTGGTACGCTTCAACTGGCACGCCTGAGTATTCGCGTGCTCTAAGTTTTGGTACGCACTTTGCGACTCTTAATTTACTAACTTGGTCTCGTCTTAGAACCTCCGGTTCACGACTCGACCCCCCCTCACTCTCAGTTACCTCCAACCCAAAACCCCCGAACACTAGTCCCCTCTCCCAGGATTACCCCTGTCCTTGTCTTGAACCCCGGAGTCCTAGCCCCAGAGTTCCAGACACCCAAGTATTCGTAGGTCAAGTCTGCATCGTAAGGGCGTTGCTTTCCCGGAAAGCCCCCGACTCAGCGGAACCTGACATAATATCAAGACTCCCTCCTTACACCGTTCTTGATGGCTACGTATACTCACACTTACTACCCCACGGAGTACCAGACCGACCCTTACGGACGCCCGGTACCCGATCACTACTCCGCGCAGACCCCCCGCCCCGTCTATCCACCTCTCCCGTACGAACCTCCATATCTCCACCGCCACTGGGCCCCCGACCCGTCCCTCTACGACCTGGGGCCCTCAGCCAGCTGGGCCCCTCCCCTCCATATCTCCACCGCCACTGGGCCCCCGACCCGTCCCTCTACGACCTGGGGCCCTCAGCCAGCTGGGCCCCTCCACCCAATTTAGCCATGGCACGACCCGTGGAGGTCCCCTCGTACCGGAGCATCCCCGGGGGCCTGCCGGAGACCCCACCTGTACCCAGTGGACCTCGCCCGATTCCCCCCAGCGAGGGCCCCTTTGCACCCACCCCCTACTACGGTTATCAGCGCCCCGTCCCCCAACCCCGAGAACCCCGAGGACCCCCCTCGTCATTACCCAGCCGCCGCTCCACCCGCTCAAACCCCTCCCTCACCAATGGGACGACGACGCCTCGAGGAGTATGAATGGCAACGGGACGAGGTACTCCGCTCCCTCAGGATCTCGCCAGAGAACTTCGCGCAATGGACAAGGACGCTGCTCGTGGAATTCGGACACGACGACTTTGAAGGCACTCCGGAGGAATGGGCTCACTGCCTGGTCGAATTCGGGGATCGCCTCACGCGAGGAGAACTCCCGGAGCAAACCATGGTAAAGTATAGGCGCAATACGATCCTCTGGGAAGAATTACAGCAACTGCTCGACGAAGTCCACGCGTCCCCCTCCCCTCGGCCCCTCAACGACCCCGCGGACCCAGGTCGCTCGATTCACATTCGACGGGAACCCCCGGAACCGGCCCCAGCAGTCCCGGCAGCCCCCACGGTCCCCACTCTGGAGCAACGACAACGGGAAGAACGGCAGAACGCCTCAGCCATATTACGGTCCCTCAACCCGACTGGAGGCCTCTTCGATCAACCCGCTGCTCGCACGGTAGGCTTGTCAACTCGCCGCAGGGCTAACTCCGTTCCTAGTACCTTCGAGACCTGGGGGCAGCCCCAGAGACCCCTGGAACCCCTCCCGCGAATGGACAACGCCCGACCCCCGCCCCCGACGAACCCCGGTAGAGCCCGGGTGGACATCCCTAGTACGGACGACACACTATGCTACATTGACGAGCTCACGTGCGACAACAACGAACAATGTCCTGCGCCCACGCCCGCCCCGGCACCAGCACCGCCCCCCACGTCCGCCCCGGCCTTTCCGGAACGCAACTTCCGCCGCAATCTGCCACCCCACTTTGACCTACGGAACCCCCCGTGACCCCCGATGCAAGCCCGACCCTCCCGGGTTGAACGTCCCCCGTGCAACCCGGCACCCGACCCAGCACCTAATCCCCCTCCGCCCGACCCGACACCGCCGAACCCTCCCCGACCGCCTCCGCCACCCCCAGCTGAACCTCGAGGACGACCCCCAGGCCCTCCACCTCCGCCACTCCCGGCGTGGAGACCCGGCCCCCCTCCTGGCAGGAACGAACCCCCTTGGGACAACGGGCCTCCCGGGCGTGGTCCCCCAGGTGAGCCGCCCGGAGGAGGACCTCCCGGCGGGTGGGGCCCCGCCCTTGGTGCTTTTCCTCCTCAAGGAGGGGGGGGTAATCATTACTACTACTATTACAATGCTGGCCCTCCCCCCCCGCCCTTGGTGCTTTTCCTCCTCAAGGAGGGGGGGGTAATCATTACTACTACTATTACAATGCTGGCCCTCCCCCCGCAACGCTGCCGGACCGGACGACGCTCGCGACGCCCTCGCCCGCGAAGGACGATTGGACATCCAAAAGCCCGATGCTTTCACGGGCCGGGACCCCCGAAAATGGCGTACCTTCCTCACTCAGTGTCTCAATATGTTTCAGGCAAAGCCGCTCACGTTTCAGGTTGACAGCTCCCGGGTGGCCTTTGCCGTGTCGTACCTCCAGGGGATCGCCTTCGATCACTACACGGCCCTCATCCAGTTCGACCCCAACAACCCGGCACTCACTCGCTGGCAAGCCTTGGGATCGCCTTCGATCACTACACGGCCCTCATCCAGTTCGACCCCAACAACCCGGCACTCACTCGCTGGCAAGCCTTCGTCGACGAGTTCTCTGGAAATTCGGGATATACGACACTGTGGCCGAGGCCGAGGACAACCTCTTCAACCTCCGGATGCGCTCTGAAGAACGTTTCACTACCTTCATCGTACGTTTTGAAAAGGAAGCTTACGAGACAGGTTGGAATTACAGCGCCCTCCGGTACGCCCTCCGCCGCGCCCTCCCACAAGTTTTGAAAAGGAAGCTTACGAGACAGGTTGGAATTACAGCGCCCTCCGGTACGCCCTCCGCCGCGCCCTCCCACAATGTATCAAGGACGTCCTCTGACTCGCCCCGAAACAACCCTCCTATGACGGATACAAGGCCCTCGTCATGCAGATCGATCAGCGCTACTGGGAAGACCGCAGCGAGTATTCGAATTCCCGACCCCCCTGGAACCCTAGAGGAGGACCCCCTTGGCCCTCCGGCGAAGCCCCCAACCCCCAAGGTCGGAACCCCGGTCCCCCCGCGTTCCCTGGCGGCCGACCCCCGGTGAGTCGCGGCCCGCCCAATGCTAACCCCGGCAGCGGCGCCCGCCCCCAGGCCCAACTCAACGCTGCCGTGGCCGCCCACGACCCGGGCGACGTGCCAAGCCCCGAGGAACCCCCGGAAGACCCCGAAGACTTCGACTTCGATGACGAGCAGGACGAGGAGGCCCTCCGAGCCAACCGGCTTCAAAAGAAGGGACGACCCTGGATCAAAGTCCCGACGGATGTGCAGGAACGACGGAGAAGGGAGGGTGTCTGCATACTCTGTGGTGAGAAAGACCCTGGATCAAAGTCCCGACGGATGTGCAGGAACGACGGAGAAGGGAGGGTGTCTGCATACTCTGTGGTGAGAAAGACCATTTCATTTCCGAGTGCCCCAAACGACAGGTCATGGGACGTGCCACCTGGACCTTCGAAGGGGAGGACGCCACCTACGAGTATTCGGAAAACGACCCGGCGATTTAGACCCGGAAGACACCCTAAATCGCGGAATCGACCCCGACGTCTTCTCCGCCCCGGTCTCACATCTTCGCTCTACGACACTCATACAGGACACCCTCACGGCTTACCTACCCTCCCACTCTTCGCACTCCCTCCTCCTCAAAACCCGCCTCACCCCCTCCGGAACTCCCCTCAACACCCTCGTCGACAGTGGCGCCACCGACAACTTCATCGATGAAGCATGGTCTACCTTCGCCCCGGAACCCGCCCAGCGACTCCCGGTCCCGGTACGACTCTGCCTCTTTGACGGAGACGCCTCTACGGCAGGGGACATCACCCACTTCGTGCGTATGCCCGTTACCTTCGCCAACGGACAGACTCACAACCTCCGGATATTGATAACAAAACTCCACCCTTCCGCACCCCTGGTCTTAGGGCTCCCGTGGCTCCGGGACACTAACCCCCACATCGATTGATAACAAAACTCCACCCTTCCGCACCCCTGGTCTTAGGGCTCCCGTGGCTCCGGGACACTAACCCCCACATCGATTGGCGGCACCTCACCCTTTGCCTGACCTGGGACCCGACCCCCGACGACCAGCAACTCCCCTTCGACATCCCCCACTCCTCAAACCCAACCCCAAAGGACCCCCTGGACGAGCCCCCACCACCCCCTGGACTCCAGTCTCATTCGTCCCGATCCTTCATCATCAATGCCAGGCTGGACGGCGCCCCGGGACCGATATCGGCCCTTATCGACAGCAGAGCCACCGGGTTTTCATCAGCGATGCCCTCGACCTCCCCCACGACTCCCTCGACCAGCCCCTCTGCCTGCAGCGCCTCGACGGCCCCCCTCCTCCTCCGGCCCCATCCAAAGGTCTCACTCGGGACGCGTGACCCTGGACAACAACTACGAGTTCACTTCCAACTTCCTGGTCACGCGACTTCACGAATCGACCCCGATGGTGCTGGGACTACCCTGGCTGCGCGACACGAACCCCGACATCGATTGGAGGACGCTCACTATGACCTTCCCGGGGCCCGAAGACCACCCCTCAACCGCCGTGCACCTCCGGGCTCTAGGAAGCGACCTGACGCCTGACACCCCCGGAACGACTGCCGCGCCCCCCACGCATGCACCACCCACGCCTGTCCGAGACTGCAAGGCCCCCGATCGACCCCCAAACATTCCTCGGAACAAGTACAAAGGGCCGAACTACCCCTGCCGGTCTCAGACACGCGTCACACCCGCTCCGGCCAATGCTTCCGCGACCCCGATCGACCCGAGCGCACTCGACATTAGGATTCTCAGACACGCGTCACACCCGCTCCGGCCAATGCTTCCGCGACCCCGATCGACCCGAGCGCACTCGACATTAGGATCATTGGGGCCGCCCCCTTTGCCTGCCTCATGAGGGATGGAACTCCCACGTTTCAGCTACACACCTCGCCCTCTCTCCCGGAAGAACACCTACGAGGGGACGCTATTTCCCCGGAACAGAAAACCGAGGAGCAAATCCTCCAAGAAGTAGTTCCCCCGGAGTACCACGAGTTCGCTGATGTATTCTCCGAAGGAGACGCCAAGGAGATCCCCCCTCACCGCCCCTATGATCACACCATCGACCTCGAGGAAGGAGCCACCCCCCCTTTCGGCAAGGTCTACAACATGTCGGAGGTCGAACTCCGGGCTCTCAAGGACTACCTCAACGAAATGCTCGGTAAGGGATTCATCCGACCCTCCGCCTCCGCCGCCGGAGCCCCGGTTCTATTCGCCAAGAAGAAGGACGGCTCGCTCCGACTCTGTGTCGACTACCGGGGACTCAATAAGATCACCAAGAAGAACCGCTACCCGCTCCCGCTCATTGGCGATCTGGTCGATCAACTCCGCAGCGCCAAGGTTTATACGAAGATCGACCTCCGCTCCGGTTATAACAACGTCCGCATCGCCCCAGGACACGAGTTGAAAACCGCGTTCCGCACGCGGTATGGTCTGTTTGAATACCTTGTGATGCCTTTCGGAATGACTAACTCCCCCGCCACGTTCCAATACTTCATGAACGACATCTTCCATGACATGAGCGACGTCTTCGTGATCGTCTACCTGGACGACATCCTCATTTATTCCAACTCGCCAGAGGATCACCAGAAGCATGTCAGGCAAGTCCTCGAACGCCTCCGGGAGCACAACCTCCACGCCAAGCCCGAGAAGTGTTCATTCCATATGGAAGAGGTTGAGTATCTTGGCGTCATAGTATCCCCGAATGGCGTTCGCATGGACCCCCACAAGGTCGAGGCCATCGTCAACTGGCCGCAGCCCCGGAACATCAAGGAAGTACAATCTTTCCTGGGTTTCGCTAACTTCTACCGGCGGTTCATAGATAACTACTCTGGTATCACGAAACCCCTCAACCGGCTCACGCGCAAGGACGTCGCCTGGAACTGGGACAGTAAGTGCCAGAGTGTCTTTAACCTGCTCAAGGAGGCTTTCACGACCGCCCCCGTACTCCGGCACTACGACCCGACCCTCCCGATTATCCTGGAATGTGACGCTTCCAACTACGCCATCACCGGGATTCTCTCGCAGATGGAACCTGCCGGAGGGGAGCCCCGGCCAGTTGCCTTCTACACCCGGTCCATGATCGACGCCGAGCTCAACTACAACATCTACGACAAGGAACTCCTCGCCATCGTCGAAGCCTTCAAGCAATGGCGAGCCTACCTCGAGGGAGCCTGGCACACATCTACGACAAGGAACTCCTCGCCATCGTCGAAGCCTTCAAGCAATGGCGAGCCTACCTCGAGGGAGCCCAGCACCGGATTCAGGTCTACTCGGATCACAACAACCTGCAGTACTTCACCACGACCAAACAGCTTAGTCGACGGCAGGCCTGGTGGTCCAAGGTGCTCTCGGAATACGACTTCACAATCCAGTACCGCCCGGGACGACTCGGAGCTAAACCCGACGCCCTCACCTGTCGACCGGATGTCTATCCCAAGAAGTTGTTCGAGGCGGAACGCAATGCGTTCAATCATCGCGTGGTGATCCCTCCCGAACATCTGAATGCCGTACTGATCTTAAACAATGAAGGAACCCTGAACCAGATCCGCCGCGCTCCCCGAGACAAGTACTTCACCGATCACGACCCCCGAAACTCTTCCGACGAAACCGACCGGGACCCCGCCTTCTCCCTGTCCCCCGACGAAAAACTCCTCCTCCGGGACGGCCGCATCTACGTCCCGGATCACGCCCGACTCCGCTACGACGTCCTCCGTCAACACCACGATCACAAGCTCCGGGGACACCCTGGAATACGTAAGACTCTCCAGCTGATCTCCCGGACTTACTTTTGGCCAGGGTTGAAGAAGGACGTGACCCGCTACATTCGATCATGTGAACCCTGCCTCCAGGCCAAGGTTCCCCGACACCGGCCATATGGACTCCTGAAACCCCTACCAGTCGGTCGACGCCCCTGGTCCTCCATATCCCTGGACCACATCGTCGAACTCCCGGAATCTGAAGGGTTCGATGCCATTCTCGTTGTTGTGTGCAGGCTAACCAAACAGGGCATCTTCCTACCCTGCCACACCACGGACACCGCCCCGGACTTCGCCCGGCTGTTCCTCGAGCACGTCTTCGCCAAACATGGACTCCCAGACGACATACCACGGACACCGCCCCGGACTTCGCCCGGCTGTTCCTCGAGCACGTTTTCGCCAAACATGGACTCCCGGACGACATCGTCTCCGACCGTGGTCCCCTCTTCGTGTCCAAGTTTTGGACTTCCCTGTGTAAGGCACTCGAAGTAAAGACTAACCTCTCTACCACCTACCACCCCGAAACCGACGGCCAGACCAAAAGGGTCAACCAGTCCCTCGAGCAGTACCTCCGACTGTACGTCAACTACCTGCAGGACAACTGGCGCGCCGAGCTCCCCCTGGCCGAATTCACTTACAACAATACACCGCACTCTGCCACCGGGGTATCCCCTTTCTTTGCCAACAAAGGATACCACCCTCGACTGACACTCTCGCTCCGAGACATCCCGTCGCACGCCGCCCACGAGGTCGCCCGGGATCTCCAATCCCTTCACGAGTTTCTCCGGGAAGAGATCGACATCGCGAACCGGGCCTACGTGAAACACGCCGACCAGAAACAGGAAGACACCCCCGACTGGGCCCCCGGGACAAAGGTATGGTTAGATCGACGACACCTCCGCACCCGCCGGCCCTCCCCAAAACTCGATCACAAGCGTCTCGGCCCGTTCAAGATATTGAAGAAGGTCTCATCCCACGCCTACAAGATCGAGCTCTCCCCGGGACTAAAAGGTCTGCACCCGGTATTCCACGTCTGAAGAAGGTCTCATCCCACGCCTACAAGATCGAGCTCTCCCCGGGACTAAAAGGTCTGCACCCGGTATTCCACGTCCGCCTCCTGGAACGACACCCCCCGGATCCTTTCCCCGAACGGCGCCCCAAGCCCCCTCCCCTGGTTGAGGTCGAGGACGAGTACCACTACGAGATCGAAGACATCCTTGACTCCCGGAATATTTGTGGACGACCCCACTTCCTCGTACGATGGAAGGGATACGGCCCGGAAGACAACACCTGGGAACCGCGTCGAAACCTCGAAGGCGCCCTTGACAAGCTCCGGGACTTTCAACGACGGCACCCGGGAAACGACCTTCCCGGGCGCAGGACTCACAGATGGCAGTAGTGGGCGTAACCCCCGCCTCTGGGCCTAGTAGGGATTCAACTCCCATGTATATTTTCTGCTTTCACTTTCTAGATCTTACTCCCTCGTTAGTACCTTTTCTCACCGTAGCGCCCCGAAGTCGGGGCAGGGTCTCTCTTCCAACCTTCTCGCCACCTTACGACTCCTTATTTACTTACTCCGGCGAATCAAGTATATACATTTTCTATAGGTACATTACTCTACAGTTGGCAATGACAAGAAAACGAGATGGACGAAAACAACAAGAAAAAAGAAACAAACGCAAAACACCGCCCCTAACCGGAACTCCCCTCGGCCAACCCTGGAAATCCTCCCCCACCCCCTCTGGACCGTGCTCTCGCAACACCTCCTCGGCCAGCTGCTCCCAGGACGGGAGCTGCTCGCCCTCGTCCAAAATGCGCTCAAACCACGATCCCGGGGCCAGGACGTTCCTCCGGCGGTGCGCGCCCACCAGCCTCCCCAGCAAATCTAGACCCCGCTCCACTTCGGGGCTCCCCGCCTCTGACCGTAGCCCCTCTTGGAGAGACGCGAGTGCCGCGGCGGCCCCGTCGAGAAGCAGACGGTGCTCCCGAGCCCAGCCTGGAAATATTAGTACGACCTAGGCATGATGAGGGGGGACACTCACTCAAGGAGGCCATGCGCCCAATGACCACGTCCCGGCGCAAGGCCTCGACCAACCCCGGGCTCGAGGGACCTCGCTCCGGGAGTCCAACCCCCTGCCCCAGCCTGGCCCTCATGGCGTCCAGCTGAGCCTCAGCTCCCCCTCGGGCCACCCTCGCCTCCTCCAGCTCCCGGAGGGCCATCTCGCGGTCCTCCTCCAGCCTCCTCCCTCGCCCCCTCCTCGCGCTCCCCCCGCTCCCGGTCGGCCTGCTCGAGGCGCTCCTGCAGAGCCCTCACTTCAACGTCCAGCGGTCGTCCGGACAGGGGAGAGAACGTCGCCGGGGAGAGGCACGCTGGGGGAGTCAGGGGCGGGGTTTCTGCAGGCAGGCGCGCCCTCTTAGAGGGCCCTGGGGAGGGACTAGGCGACGCCCGCCTCTTCCCCTTGTCGGGGCACCCCCTGCGACCCTCGTGACTGCTGGCCCCGGCCCGGGTCACCCGACGGGTGATCAGGACCATGGGCCGCCCCCGGCCCCCCACCCGAACGACCCCTTGACCCCCCGACCCCCCACTGGGCGCCTCAGCGGGCGCTGCGGAATCCTTCCCCACCGGCTCCACCACCCAGTCCCGCTCCTCCACTCCCATCCTCCGAGTAACCCCAGCCAGCGGCCACCCCTGCTCCCGGGAGACACACCGCGCCCTCCACAGCGCCGATACGGAGCACCGCTCATGGTTCTGGCGGCAGGCCTCGCAAACGGACGTATCGCGGCAGGACGAGGGGCCCGGAACCTCGAACAGGCAAGGGACCACGCGCCGGGCGCAGTGCAGGCACTGCACCGAGATCAGCACAAAGACCAGAAGGTGAGAGCCCACTCACCGGTCTGTTGCTCACGCACCAGGCGTGGGCAGGTAAGCCCCGGAGCCTCTCAAGGGCCCCCTCAAACAACTCTTGCGTAACGCCCTCCCACGCAATGCGTTGACCCTCCGGGACCTCTGAAACGGCCCCTATCGCCATCCCGGAGCGACGAAAGCAGGGGGCAGGAAGCCTAGGACGGGGAGGGGGTTGAGGGCGGGGAGGGCGGACAGTCATCCGCACAAGGGTAGGCGCGGGATGACTGGGGCGGGACTCCAGGAGAACGCTGGGACCAGCCTCGGGAATAGACTCCGGGAGTCGGCTGGGACCCGCCTCCAGGGCCAGAATGTTGCGTTGTTCTGAAAAGGAAAGGTCAGTGGGGTAAAGGGGCGGCACGGGAGTACTCACGTTGCTCGACGAGCGCCGCCACGCGCTCCTGGTCAAGACAAGCCCGGTAACGCGCATCCCGGGCTTCCCACGCCATGAGGGGCACGACCTCATTCGTTTGCGGGGGCGTCGGGGAATGCGTTGGCGTACGCGACATGGTTGAACTTGACGGTAAAATTTTTTCGATACGTGGCAGGTCAGGTGCCGGATCCCACGGTTGACCCCCGGTCCGAACCACTGGCTATGCGCGCCTCGGAGGGTCTCGGCGCTGAGGGGGGGGTGATGTCACGACCCCTCCCCTCCGGGCCCACCCCGGGACACCCCCGGAACACCATCCGGGACCCTCCCTCCGACCCCACAGGACACGCCCCGCCATCACGACCGCCGACACCGCCATCAGCCGGAACACCCTCCGGGACCCTCCCTCCGACCCCACAGGACACGCCCCGCCATCACGACCGCCGACACCGCCATCAGCCGCCCCCAGCCCCGATCAACGATCGGATCACGCGACTCGCTCCAGACATCGCGCATCACGCATCACGGCCCCATCCACGCCAATTGATCGCGCGCCCCACACGCGCGATCCCGGTATATAGCCCCTGCCGCTACTCAATGACCCCCGGAACCCATCCCAGACATCCCGGAACCCCGAGACCCGGCCCCGTAGTACTTATAGTGTAGCTCCCTGTTGTATTCGGTAGTCTTGATATTGCATACACTGTTACTTTGGATATTGCGTGCCCCTTGCTTGACTGGTACGCCTTGATTGGTACGCTTCGACTGGCACGCCTGAGTATTCACGTTTGGATATTGCGTGCCCCTTGCTTGACTGGTACGCCTTGATTGGTACGCTTCGACTGGCACGCCTGAGTATTCACGTGCTCTAAGTTTTGGTACGCACTTCACGACTCTTAATTTACTAACTTGGTCTCGTCTTAGAACCTCCGGTTCACGACTCGACCCCCCCTCGCTCTCAGTTACCTCCAACCCAAAATCCCCGGACACTAGTCCCCTCTCCCGGGATTACCCCTGTCCTCGTCTTGAACCCCGGAGTCCTAGCTCCGGAGTTCCAGACACCCGAGTATTCGTAGGTCAAGTCTGCATCGTAAGGGCGTTGCTTTCCCAGAAAGCCCCCGACTCAGCGGAACCTGACAAAATACTCCTTCCATAAAGTGGACCCCGATGACAGACTCTCACATCACAAGGTCACAAGGTCTAATATGCCTATACATACAGACTGATTGTGATGGAAGCCACCGTTTATCCATTGTAGCGGCGCACGTGTGTGCTAGTCCCCAACTCTTACATGTTTCTTTTTCTTTTATTGCTTTTTATTACTTGTATGTATGGACTCTTCTCTCCGGTCTTTATTTTCTTTATTACTTCATTATTATTGGTATATATAAGGCTTCATTGCATAGTTGTTCGAGTAATACAACAGTTTTTTCATGGTCGCATTCGCAGAAAAAATTTGTTTCAAGCCACATAAATCCATAGATTGAACAGGCTGAAGTCGTACTTACATTGATTGTACTAATTGCCAGAATTTTACCTATTGAAGCATTCTAGCTCACAACGAATAGTAATAAGTACCAAGTTGAACCACAGTGATTGATAGTGTTTGTCTCCAGTAGGTGTCCGTTGAGTGAGTACACGACAACATAGACTGATGGTACTAGTTTGTTATAGCAGAAGAAGCAATGAGGATATAGCATTTCCAGAGTTGTGCAGTAACATGACCTATGAGCAAGCTAGCGATAAGATAGTTTGAAATCAAAAATTTAAGAAAAGACAGGAAGGAAAGAAAGAGACGTATGTATTATGTATAATGATGATCATTCTATATGATACAATAATAATAATAATAATAAAATCATTATATAATCATTTGTGTGGATGAACACTTATGTAATTGTTCATGGAGACAAACACTTACATAATGGTTTGAAAACGAGAATGGTTAAAAAAACAATCGTATACTATGATGCATTGCGGAGGAGTCGAACCCGCCAGTTGTGCACAATATAGAATTAATCAATTTATAAATATTTTACACTGAACTGAACTATAGCAGGATCTTACTACAAGAATATAGTGTACATAGAGATTGGTCAAAAGACAACATCACATATTATTAGATTGGAATATCGTTTTATTTTATTATGTGCGTGATCTAACCATTTCATATCATTGCATCACAATCCCATGGTCATATTGTCTTTTATTATCATCTATACTCAAGACTCACAGACAACACTAAGGTTCTTGTTGACTTTATTCTCAGCAGCTACTATTGTACACATGTGAGCACGTATCAGCTATGCCGTTCTTATCAGCGACGAATATAATGACATCCCAGAGTTCAAGAGGTATTGCCCATTTCATCCTTTGATTACAGTCACTACAGACACCTGTTTTCAAATATGATTATATATTGTTCACACAAATGATTATATAATGATATTATTATCATTGTTGTATAATGTAATACATACTTGACTCTCTTAATATAAGAGTGAGAGAATAAGAGAATATAAGAGAATTGTTTTTTTTTTCTCTTACAAGGTTGAACGGTTCGAGTTTCCCCTCAAATTTGCCTCAGATCATGTGATGTTTTAGAAGTTTCTATAAGATTCCTTATTAGTGCTTGTATTGTCCCATTTACTTTTTTCAATTCAATCATTATTAAATATTCACAACTTCATACTTGTCTGTTTTATTACCATTATCTGCTACTGCTATTCAGAAATTATTTTGTTATATTGGTATGTTTTTGTTAAGACTAGTGCTTTAATCCTTTATAATGTAACTATTTTCTGCCACAGTATTGTCTTCCAGCCTATTATAGATGTCGTCTTTATTCATTTCACGTCTGTCTATTGCAGTCATCTGTCCATTGTAGTGCTTGTCATCTGTTGCAGTACAATAATATGCCGTCTGTTTGCTGCTATTTTGCGCTGCTTGTTCAACTACTATTCCATATTGTGTGTTTCTTGCATTGCAGTGTTGTTTGTCCGTTGTCATTTTGTGACACCTGTTTGTTGCTGTTATATAATCACTTGTCCATTACTAGCACACGTCATCTGTTCATTTCTGTTCCAATGTTGTGTGTTTGCTACTTTCCTGTGCCACTTGTTCGTTATGATTTCACCTGTCTGTGCTGTTTGTCTGTTGTTATTTTTTGTGCCATTTATATTTTGTATAGTATTGCTTTTTAAGTTTTAGTTATGTGAGTTTTGTCTACTTTTTTTTTTAATTTTGCTTTCTTTTTTTACTGATGCTGTTTTCTTAGTTTATGCTGTAGTATTTTTTATCTGATTATTTATATTAATTACTTGTGAAATCCCACTGAAATAGACGTGAACTCCCACTGAATTTTGTGTACTACCATTAAAATTATAAGTACTCTTACCTCATTACAGCATGTTTCCCTTGATAAAATTGCCATGTCATGCATTTAGAGTACTTGATGAAAAAGATTGCCCTCTGCTGCATATTGAGTTTTTACCTAAGAAATATCCAAAATATTATAATATTTTATACTTTCCAAATTTTTCTAGTTTTGATTCTTCAAATTCTGTAATTGAATGGTTGATTAATGTTTTTAAAGATGAAAATTCCACATCTTCCTACCTTGTCACTTACACAACAGGAATATTTACTGTATGCAATCTTGGAGAGAGAACATTTATTACTTTGGATTGTTATGATATTTGTTCTTCTTTTTTTCATCTTCGCAAATATTTTTCTTCATTTCGCACCTATCCTTGCAAATATTTTTCTTCATTTTGCACTTACTTGCACTATCAAAACCACCCCACATAGTTGTATTATACTCGAGATCATTATCTTGTATCTTGAAATGAACTTTCCTGGAAAGACTAAAATCTGCATTTAATTCAGAATTAATTATGCCTGAATGTTGGGATAAGAAAGCTCTTGCTAGTACAATTTTGTCTCACTTCTTGGAATATAGGCAGAAATATCTTACTTTTACATCAAATCAAATAAATAAGCAGTTATCTTCTTTTTTTCCAAATTCTTCTTCTGAAATGCTCTCTAAACTTTTTTATAACATTGCTATTTAGTTATTTGATAAGAAAGTTTTGCACGCTTTACTAATCTCTGAAAATCCTTTGTTATATTATAAAAATTGTCAAATACATAAGCCTGTATTGCATCAGTTGTTGGAAAATACTGAGAACAATAATAATGTGAGCTTGTTACCTTCACAAATATTTTCAAAAAAGTCATTGCATTCTATTTTAAAATGTATTCATCCTTCTCGCCATCCTTCTTTTGCAAAATTATATAGTGAAATGGTAAAAGCTATTATTGAAAGCTTTTGCTCTTGGTGTAAAGCATTAATGTCTTGCAACATATCAGATATTCATCAATATATTACTTGCTTATTACCAACCTATATTATATTTCCTTCTGATTTTTATAAATCAGTGTGTTTGCTATTGGAAATTAAATATAGTACTAATGTATTTGTATATTTAACAACTTGTATAAAAGTTCGTAAGCAAAAGAAAAAAAAAAACATGAGCGAAATTTTCAAAAACAAGTTACAATCAGTATGAATGTAAAACATCAAAGTGAAATTGTTTCTTCATGGCCAACTGTTCCTTCTGATAATCTTATTATGAACTGTGCACATAAATATTGTAAAGCAACAGATTGGATTATTTCTTTTATTTGTGCTGTATATGCTCGTCAACGAGATAAGTCAATCATTCATTCCATATCAATTGATTCCAGTAGTGATTTTTATAATCTTAATTTATCTGTTCTAAAATTTTCCAATACTCGTTTTAATAATGATTTTATACATTTGCCTCAAAATTATGCTGAATTGATGTTAGATGTTCATGGTATTAAATCAAATCCAAATTTAATTCAAATTTGCAATGACTGTTATTTTGAATTGCAAAAGAAGCAGATTCTAAAATTTTCTTTAGCAAACAAGTTATATCGTGGAATATCCAAAAGATGCTGTTCTTCTAGGATTGAAGGATAGACTTTTACATGATATAGAACTTTTTGTTGAAAAAACTTTTGAAGAAGAGACAGCTGGTTTATCAGATCATTCTGCATTAGAAATATGCAAATCTAACACAGATGATGAAGCTACTGTACTTTTAAAACATATGGGCGTTTCAGATCCTGAAAGTGTGAAAATCTAAGATTTTTCTTTGACTGCATCAGCTTTGCGATCTCTTGTATCAAATAATAATAAATTTAATAATGAACAACCTGATCTTATAATATATAAAGGAAATAATAAAATTAATAAATATAATAACCTGGTTTTGTTTCCTGGTATGTTTCTAACCTTATTTTCATATAGATGTGGTGGTTTTGATGATCTTAGTCGATCAACACCACTTAGTATGCAACTTCATATAAATTATCTTATAGATCTAGCAGATCATGCTTTTTATTATCATTATTCTTTTATATTTATAGCTTTAAATATAATGCAGTGCAGAACTGCCCATTTTTATACAAGTTTACATATAAAAAGCTCACAGTTTAAAGCTATTGCAGAAAAATTAACATCAATCTCTTCTGAAACTCTTTTTTCTATAGCAAATCAATTAGAAAAAGATTATAATTATCAATCACTTTCAGATGACAAAAAACAAGTATTTACTCTTCTTAAAGAAGTTAATACTATTGCTTCTTATGTGCCTGGTTCCCAAGCATCAAAAATAAGATGTCAGAATGAAATTCAAAATTACTCAGAATATTTTGGAATGCCTATACTTTATTTTACTGCGAATCTGAATGCAATACATAGCCCTATTTTTCAACTTATGTATGGTGATACTCCTATTAATCTTGATGATCAGTTTCCACTTATTGTTGATAGTACTACAAGAGCTTTGAGATTAGCAAAAGATTCTGTTGCTGCAGCTGACTTTTTTTATTTTTCTATTCAATGTATGTTTCAATATCTTTTTGGGTGGGATTTTGAAAAAGACAAAAGTTTTTTTCTACATAATTTTGTTCCTAAATCTAAATTTGATCCAAATACAAATTCTATTTATTTACTTTGTCAAGATCCTATTGTGAATTATTTTAATCCAATTATTCTTGTATATTGTTGCCATAATCATGATTTAAAGTGTATATTATCTGAAAAAGGAGCTAAAGCAGCGATGTTTTATATTACAGACTATATTACAAAGTTAGATTTAAAAACTTATCAAATGTTATCTCTTCTATCTTGAGCAGTTCTTAACATAAAAGATACTATAGATTCTTCAAGTTCTAAAGCTAAATCTAAATTGCTTCTTCATAAATGTTTATCTCAATTAATTAAGCAACAACAAATACATGCTCAACAAGCAGCTTAGTATATTTGGGGTCAAGGTGATAGCTTTTCTTCTCATAAAACAACACTAATGTTATCAAATCTTTTACTTTATTACGTTAAAACTTCTATAAATGCTATGAAAAATACAAATGAAAAAAATAAAGATTGTAGTAATGAAGAAAACAATATTGAACCTATATCATTAGAAATTAGTGTAGATATTAATGGAAATCTTTTAAAAGCAACTTAGATAGATGATTATATTTATCATGATCCAGACTTGTCTAATATCTGCTTTTATAGTTTTGTTCAGTATTTTCAAAGAGAGCTTATAAGTACTTTAAAATATAAAGGTACTAATACTATACGATTAGGTGCATATAAACGCTGAAGACTGAAAAGTCCACATCCTTTATGTGATACTTATAATTTAGTAGAGCATACTAATTTTGAGATGGTTCTAAGCTACTTATACCTTATTTAATTGGAACAAGTATTCCTCGATTTACTTATTCTGATTATAGTATTTTTATGCTTGCTCATTTCAAACCTTTTAGTGATGTTGAACCTTTACTTCTTTTACATAAAAATCCTGATGATGTATTCAGTATGTATAATTTTACTGAAATGTCTAGAAATATTATAAAAAATTGGGATGCTATTTATGAATGTGAGGATGAAAGAGATGCTGAGAGACTTCAAAAAAAAGAACAAGCTTTGAAAGAATCAAAAGTATTCACGGAACTAGCAGCTTCTTCAAATGATACTTTATTTATTCCAGAAAACTCAGGTCAAGTAGTTCAAAAAGATTTTCAATTAAATCAAGAACTTCTTTAAATGATACTTTATTTATTTCAGAAAACTCAGGTCAAGTAGTTCAAAAAGATTTTCAATTAAATCAAGAACTTCTCAGACTTTAAGCAAGTGAATGGTTTTTAGTCAATGCAGAAGCTAATAAAAAAAATAGACACTTCTGTATTATTATATGTGGTAAATATTAGTAATTTAAAGATTTGGAAAAGAGAAGTCAAATTACAAGAAGAATCTTTAAAATCTCAACAAAGGAACATTCTAAATTCTTTAAATT
Organism: Macrolepiota albuminosa; assembly: GCA_027475525.1. NCBI lineage: Eukaryota > Fungi > Basidiomycota > Agaricomycetes > Agaricales > Agaricaceae > Macrolepiota > Macrolepiota albuminosa. The sequence continues at coordinate 112,872 of JAMWFC010000111.1, forward strand.
AGACAGCAATTATCAATAATGCATCTGAAACTGAATTAGTTTCTACTTTACCTAATATAAAATATTTATCTTCTGCTAATATATCATCAAATATACTTATACCTCAAACAAAAAGTTTAAATAATATTAATAATTTACACTTTGAAAGCCGTAGCAATCTAATTGAGCGCATCATTTCAGAAGAAACTTTAAATGAAAAACAATCAATTGCATTTAAAATTATTTCTAAAGCTTTTTTCAAATATATCGATGATGAAGCAGCCGGCATAAATAATGTTTTATCACTAAATTATCAACCTTATTTGTGTCTTCATCTTTCAGGACCTGGTGATACTGGAAAGACTCATATTGTTAAAGCTGTACAAAGAGTTATAGAAATTTATCAATGCAAACAAAGATTGCGCTTTTTAGCACCAAGCAGTACTGCAGCTGCACTTATTGATGAATTAACTATCCATAAAGGTCTATCTATCAAAGTTCAGAAAAAGAATAAAGGAAAAGGTAATTGAATATCTGGTGATTCTAAAGAAGATTATTCTGTTATAATGACTGTTTCTGAAAAAAGTAATCTTTTTGAAGAATTTAAAAATGTTATAATGCTTCTTATTGATAAAGTATTTCTGCTTAGCTGTCATTTATTATCAGATGTAGATTGTTCTTTATGAATAGTAAAAGGTAATAATGAACCATTTAGTGGAATTTTGATCATTTTTTTAGGTGATTTTTATTAATATCTACCTATTGGAGGAACTCCTTTGTATAAACCTGTAACAAATTCTACTAATATGTCTTCTCAGCAATTATCAACTTGTCTTGATCAGTTAGTATGAAAATCAGTCACTGAAGTAGTAAACTTGGAAGAGCAACAGTGCATGAAAAAAAATCCTGAATATGCTGCAGCTGTTTTACGGTTGCAAAAGAGAAAATGCACAAAGAAAGATATTGAGTTATTCAACAGTCGAATAATTAAATCTTTTGAAAATCCAGATAGATTAAAATGAGTTGTAATAATAAACAATATTCAACTGCAATAGTGCAAACTAACAATCTTCGTCAGGCTATAAATTTTCAAAAAGCAAAATCTATTGTTCAAGGTAACATTGATATTTGTGCTGCGAATAACACAGTTAAAAAAAAGCAATATCAGAACTTGCTAGATCTGAACTTTTAAAACTGAATGTTTCTAAGTTTGTTAGTGAAGGTGCTTTACCTGGTTTTCTTTCTTTATATATAGGAATGCCTGTTGTTCTGCGCAATTGAAATCTATCTACTGAATTAGATATTACAAATGGTGCTCATGGAATATTGAAGAAATATGACATTGAAACTTGTTCATCTGGTTATACTTGTTGTACTAGTGCAATTATTGAATTTCTAAAAAGCAAAGTATCTCTTTCAAATCTATCTAATTAGTATTTTCCAATTGAACCTCTATCCTGGAAATTTCAACATTTAGTATAATTAAATAAAAATAATGAAAAGCAAAAAATATCAATCATGCGCTATCAATTGCCTTTTCAACCTGCTTTTGCTATTACAGAACATGCTGCACAAGGAACAAGTCTTCCACATATTTTAGGTTGGTTACATCTTGGAGGTTTTGCTGCTTATGTAACAGCATCTAGAGCTACTACTCATGAAGGTCTAGCTATAGTTCAAAAAGTCACTTTAAAAGATCTCAATTGAAAGTTGCCATCTGACTTAATTATTGAGACACAAAGG